>CABFVX010009239.1:3783-19380 GCA_902151425.1 Timema shepardi
GGGTTCAAACCCCCCGCGAAATTTTATGAACAAAACATATATAGCTTTATTTCTGGTTCAAACGATATAAAAAATTAAAATACAAATAGAAATTAGGCAGCTGTGTTATTATAAAAAGCACTTCAAAGAGCTTCTAGAGGTGTTAAATATTTAGAAATTTTCCTAGCGTTCGGCATTTTGGGGGTTATTTTACCATAAAAAACCTCACAGAGCTTCAAAAAGTGTTTAATATTTAGAAAATTTCCTACCCTTCGGCAGCTAGGGGGTTATTTTATCATAAAAAAACAATTCAGAGAGCTTCTAGAACCGTTTGTCATTTATAATGTTTTTTTATCTTCCAGCAATTGGGGGATGTGCTCACCAAACCCCCCCTGAAATTATTGGCTGGCTACGGCCTTGAAATTAATTTTAGGTGGGTAGACCTGCGTGGTGGGCCTGTGGAACTTTGTCACTACCCTATAGTTGCACCACTGAACTTGTAACTATCAATAATTTCAAACTCTATTAACCTATATTTTATTAATTATATACGATAATCAAATATAGCTTTATATGCTTAAACATATTTTATTAAGTCTAAAACCCGCTTTGGTGGCCTAATGGTCTAACGCGCTATTCTTTCAGTAGACTAGACTGCCTATGACGGGGAGATCTAGGATCGAATCTCGGTCGGCTCTACTGATGTTGGTTTTCCACGCTCCCTCCCCGCAAGTGTGGGTACACTTCCTATGAATGTGACCTACCTGATCCCTAAAACCATTAGCGTAATTGTTGAAAAAAAATAGATTCACAAATTCCTTGTTTGTTTGGCAAAAATTTGAATCTTGCCATTAGTCAGGAACTGTATCGCTTACTGAAAGAAAATATTTTTACCAGCCTATATAACATTATATATATAGTAAATAAAAATATAATATAATATTACAAAATACATAATATATATATATATATACATATATTTAAATTTGAAGATAGCATATAAAACGATTTTCTGCAAAAAGCAACATTTCATTTTTTTAAATGAATAATTTGTATAGAATAAATATTACATTGGTAACCTTTGTTACCTCTACTAAAAAAAATTATAAACACTCCAAAAATAAGTATTTAAAATTACAATAAAACATAGGCCTATTGAAATATACTGCAAGTAAAGATTTATCTTAACCGATTGTATGGAATATATCTATGTATCGATTTTGACCAAAAGTTATAGGCTTACACACAAGCTTTACATTGAAGCATGATAATTTTATAATCTATGTGTCCCTTATCAATAACGTTTGTGTCAGGGGTGTTCATAATATCTACATACCAGTAGATATTTTATAATTTTTGATACACACAGTATATTATAATGCATGCATTCCACAGCTTTATAAATTCAAAGTCCTTCATCAAAACTTCTGCAATGAACACACTTAAAATCATGTTTTTAATTTTTTTTATTAGGGGCATGTGCTACAAATTTCGGTTAAATCTCGGCCGCGTCAAGTGAAGTGTTTTTACTTCCCTCCACGCAAATGTAGGAAAACTTTCTCTAAATTACCGTATTTTTTATACACCCTACTATCTTACTGTAAATTTGCGGATAACATTGAAGCTAATAAGAAGGGAAGCATTACTAATATCACAATAACAGAAAAATGGCATGGAAATAATCTTTACAGTGCACACCCTTTCTCTTATGTGTGTTGAGTAACATCTTCATCTTAGCATTGTGTTCCACTCTCCCCTTCCTCTCTAAGGCTGACGTTAATTCCATCTCTTTGACTTGGCATGCTGTGGCACCAAAGGGGTGCGACAAAGTAAAAATTATATTTGTGATCAATTTATTTTGTCAAATAATGACTGTCTAAATGAGAAATGGAACTATATTAATTTTATTAATTTTAAAATAGTGGTGTTCAAGGCATGTTCACTAGTGCCCCCACTCCCCTTTCATTATCCACTTTTACAATTGATAGCAAAATAGTTTCAAGACATTTATCTATTGTGACAAGTGTATTTATTATTAATATTTCATATAGTCCATAATGATTTAGATAACACTGTATTATCAATACCAAATTATTGACTCTGTTTACAGATCAATATACCAAAGGTAGGGACAAAGTGTTTGATTGGTACACTTAAGTGAACCGAGCCCGTGTATGTTTTACGCCGATGTACGAATTAAGCTAATGTGTTAGAGAAGAGTAAGGTTGCTTTTTGATGACATACATTGACATTTGCGTGGAGGGTGATTGGAAAGCACTTTAGGAATGATAACCCCATAGTACCCAACTGGGATTGAACCCCGAACCCCGACCTCGGCACTCCATTTTATTGCAAGAGTAGTACCATAGATCATGCAGTCACCAAAGCGGGTCTCGTAATTATATTAATTAGGTATTCTACGCACATAGTATGAAATTAATTGGATGAATTCTAAATTTTATTTTACTTTAGTACAATATGTATGTTGAAAAACGAAAGGATAATTATTCTCAATCGTATTTACTAGGTTTATACTTTGTCTGCAGATTTTAAAAATAAAACATTAAACCAAGAAAATACGATCATGTAAGAATCATTTAAACAAAGCTGCTTACAAATATTTAACTTTTAAATTGGCGTTAAACTATTCTAAATGATAGAGAAATGTTTTTTTTTTTGTACTATAATGAAAACAGTTTTAGCCTAAGTCATCCCACAAGTCAATAAAAAGACCAGTTTGTTTTATGCGGTGTTCTTTCAATTATTTTTAACACTTAAATTTGAAATGTCTGGGTATATATGAATAGAACATAAACCAATTAAGTGAATTGATCTTTACAGTAATTCTTAGTAATTGGGTACAGAGAAATCACCTTAGAAACCAGCCACGCTCATCTCCCATGGTGATCCATCCTCTTAACATGAGTCTGTTAGCGACGGCGTGCCTCACGTGCCATGTGTGTAACCACGATTAAGACATTGGTTATACATTGGTAAGACAGTGGTTTTAGGGTTGTGATCCCACTGTTGCCCACGTAATTTATAGATCTCAAGAGATATTGACTGGGGATGGGTGAACGAATACACAGTAGATGTCATGAGTTCGACGGCGATGTATATGAGCAGATTGCTTTGGGACATGACCAAAAGAAGTGTATGTGATTGATTGTGTTTTCTTGATTCTCTTGCTTATACCCCTCACTCGAATATGAAAGCTTTAGCCACCTTACATTTTTGTGTCAGAATGGGATGATAATGTATAAGCTCGGCTTGGACGTACACTTTTAAAATATTGTGATCGCCAAAAATTAAAATCCACTATTCTGATAAATGTCGACGTTTCATGACCCTCTGAAACAAAAAAGTGATTCTCACAATGCTGTTTTTTTTACTGTTTGTACCGTGGCCTGGGCTCGAGCCTAAACCATTTTACCGATTAGCTAAGACTTTGTAACTGGGGGGTTCATAAGATCCTGATTGGAATATTGGAAGGCAAAAAGAGAATAAATCTATTTTCTCGAAATTAGTAACACTTTTGTGCCCACATCTTTCGTCGACCCTTTTACCATTCGTGGAGACAGCTTATGTCTACACTAGTGATGGTTCGCTCGTGAGCGAGTCATTCAAATTGAACGACTCTTGAACGAGAGCTGTGAACGAATGACTCTCGCTTCACGAGCGAGTCATTCAACACCACCATTACTCACGATTTTTTCGCTATCGTTCATCCGCTCTGGGAAGAGTCAGGAGTGATTGTCATTCGCAACTCTTCTGTCGTTCTTCGTTCGCTGCTAAGAAAAAATCAACTATAAATGCTTACTATCGTTACTAAATAGCAGTACTGCCTACAATATTAAACTATTTTTCTTACATCACTTAGACATAATTCTGTGACTTAGACACTAGAGGTTATATACTAAGGTTATTTATTATAAGTAATATAAGTAATATAATTAAGAATCAAACACAATAGAACTCGGATAAATTACACATACAACTTAATTCGTTCATAAGTTGAAAGGAAAGGTACAGATTTGCACGCTTGGAACGGAAATTTTGATAACTAGCTAGCGCTCGCTCATCAGTTATGGATTATGAAGGGGTGAAGGGATTGGGAGCGAGCCAGCCATGCGGTGAACGATATGACTCATATGAACGACTCTTTTGAGTGAGCGAGCTTATGTGAGCTAGCTCGCGTCAATGATCTGTGGGCCTATCCCGGTGATGTTGCGAGTTTATCTTACTACGGTGAATCTCGCCATGTTCAACTCGAACTCGTAATTTCATATCCGTAAAGTAGCCATTCCTGAGTTAATAATCTCGCGATTCGTGTTGAGTCTTCTAATTTCGTATTAAGCGAAAAATTCCGAACTTCCGGTGTCAAAAATTGTGATTTGAGATTTACTTTATAGCTGTGTGAGCGCACCCTTCAGCCATTTAAACAATAGAATAACAAAAATGTTGTCTTCGACATCTTCGTTTTATCTCGGTTTTATTTTTTGTTGGTTAAGGTTAGCTCGATAAAGTCTAAATAAAATTGGATTGGAAGAGAATAAGCAAAGAGCAAAAGCAGATTACACTTTATGTATGTTTCTTTGTTTCGCTAAATGATTAAATAAAAAGCTATTACTAGTATAACTTATTACATCATGTATGATATATCTTAATAACTTTAATAGGTACATAAAAAGCCAAAATTAAATAACATACAGCATATGGATGGAATGCCTTTCTATTTGAATAAAACCGTTTATTAAGCCTGAACAAATTAATAAATTTCTTATCACTCAGCTCAAAAGCGTCTTCGCGTTCACGAAATATACGTGGCATTCTATTAAATTCATTTTCAAATTCTTCAAGTTCTCTTATTATCAAATAGTAAGGCTATGTTTACGCCATTTTACATTTTGTCCAACAACAAATATTTTCGAACTATCTGTTGCGATATTGACGATTCCGAGAGGTAGAACCGCAGTGAGATCTATCCGAATGAAAAAATCTCAATCCGTAACGAAATTTTTTTCAAGAATAGCTAAATAGAAAAAGTTTCGAGATTGTGTCACGTGAACGACCAATCTCGCAATGGAATCAACTCGAAACATCTCGGGGATAGGCCCACTGGTTCAACCCATCACTAATCTGCACTCGTTGACACCAGTACCTACAATTATAGGTTCATGACCCCAGACTTGGGGTGTGGCACAACGGAACATTATTGAGGGGGTTTGGAAGGAGAAGGTTCTTAAGATATCGTCACTTAAATATTTATTTAAGACCTTAACACATACCCATGGTTGATCCGGCTGAACAATTAAAAGTTCAACGCAAACCTCTTCTCCATGCCCGTGCGTGTGCACAGATAAATATATTAACAAATGGACGCCCCAACATATACCTAATTATAACGGTTCGAGAATACCTTCAAGAACAAAATAGTTCATGCGCTTTAGCAGTGGCATATTCTGATAAAATTAATAAGTATGATGTACTCTAAAAGTTGCAGGGGAGATTTGGGGGCCCAGGACCCTCAACTACCATTGTCCAACAACGTCAAGGGATTATTTCAAGGGAAATATTTAAAGGTGTGTTCTTACAGAACAGTGGTTCTCGAACATTTATTATTTTTCCTTAAGACTCGGATGGACATTTCAAAGTTTTGTAAATCTCTCTTTCAAGTAGTTTCATGTATTATCACTACACCAGAGGTGCACTGCTGCTACTCAACAAAAGACAAGCTATCACCGTTATACTCTCCGAAGGCGTGATGCCGATTTTTGAGCAGCAATGTCTAGGTTTTGTACAATGACTTCTAAGGTCAGAGAACAAGGGCTCAAATTCCTGTCATAGTATTGTTTTTATGAGTTACTTTAGGAAATCATTATTTACAGTAAATTTTGACATTTTTTATTCAGTTTGTTCATTACTCTGAAAATAGATAAAAATATATTTTCTTTCCTATATAAAAAAAATACCTTTTTTTTCATTGACATGGTTTTTACGGTCACTACTTTCACTAATTATTTAAATACATGGTATAAGGAGGTTAAAATTAAAATAAATGCACCCCAATTAATTTGAACAGAAAATGGAAAAATCAAAGTGAAATCCACACTTTATTTTAGGTGATATCTTGACAAAAATAATTGGAAATATTAAAAAAAATTAATTAGTTAAGAAAAGGCGGCCAAAGTTGAGTAAAAATTGCAATTTTTTATTGTTTTTTCAATCAAATATAATTTACGTTCTGTGCGCCTACATCACTTTACAAATAAGTCGTACTGTTAACATTTTTCGAACACAATACTAACAAGAACATAGTATTCTATGATATAAAAATATATATATCTGCGTTAAATAAACTCTCGAAACCATATATCCATTTAAAATCATTAATTTATTATTATATTATGAATATAACCCATCCTAAACCAAGTCTTTACTTTCTTATTGCTACGTTTAGAACACAGGTTATTAACGGCTTAATCTTATTGGATAGAGATGAGGAAGTTAGCTAAGAGGAAGTGAACCCGCATTTGCATTGAGTATAGATGGGAAAACCAGAGTTATAAATCGCTTGTGGAAAACCGTTAAAGGTATATATAACATTTTTTTTTCTTTTGCAATTGCATTGAGTATAGATGGGAAAACCAGAGTTATAAATCACTTGTGGAAAACCGTTAAAGGTATATATATTTATATATATGTATATATACCTTTATATATATATATATCTTTAACGGTTTCCACAAGTGATTATAGCTCTGGTTTTCCCATCTATACTCCATACAATATATATATATATATATATATACATATATATATATATATATATACATTTAACCGGAAAACCATCTTAGTTCTCGCAGATGAAATTCGAACCTCAACCTTCCCATCAATAGCGATCAAATCAACGGCAAGCAACGGCTGTATGTAGGTAACTAAACTTTGTGAACTAGTATTTACTTTGTATCGGCACCTTGGAGTGAAGATATTGTGATCGTCAAAAACTCGAAATCGAGATTTAGATAAATGTGGACGTTTCATAGCCCCTTGAAACAAAATAAAGTTTGTTTTTTTTGCAATATCATCTGTCTGACTGTTTTTACCTTTGTTTGGGCTAGAACCGAAACCATTTTAACGTTTGGGATAAAACTTTGTATCTGAGGATTTTATAAGGTCCCCCGAGGGGTTTTTGGAGATATCTAACCATAAATGTAATGCTAGTTTATTGAAAGGCAAAAAGAGAATAAATTTATTTTCTCGAAATTTGCTCAAATGATTTTGATTAAATTTGATATCTAAACACTGTTTATCAATATACACAATATGAAAATTTTCTCATCTGATGAACATGACTTTGAGGGTACTTTACATAGGGAAAATTTTCAAATTTTCATCATTTCTCCGCAACTTTTGAGACTCATAAAGATGTAATACTAATAAATGTAAAAATCTTTTATTTGCAATATATTTTTATGAAACAATAAGTTTTGAGCCATAAACAAATATATACGTTTTAATCAGGGGTGTAGTGGAGCGGGAACGCCGTTCTGGTGCTGCTTTTCATTGGAAATTATTCAAAATATTATTTTGTAAAGTTTTATACTTTGCAATTCCAAGTTAACTAATTGATTTTATATCAATATTATGTTAAAACTTTTTTCATACTATTAATAAATAAATTCTGATGAAATTTACAGTGTTGTATGTGAATTTCTGGAATTTTCGGGGAAGTATGTTATGAGAGTTTCTGCCTTATTAATTATTATAAGATGCTCAAATTAGCTTCTAGATATACAAATTTATGTGCAATTCTTTCACCTACGATGGTTGGGGATTCTAAAACCCCACTTTAACTTTGGGGTTGCTGTGACCTTGCGTTCCGGCACTGCTAAATTTACGACTACGCCACTGTTATTAATGCAGGTTTTTGAATATTAATTTGATTCTTATGCTCTTTTGTTAACAAAGATGTTTTTCTTTTCTCATTTTTTCTGTAATATTGTTCCTAGTTCCTAATGAAATAGAATCCGGGGTGAACCGACGTAAATTTCGCACCCGAGTGGTAATGATTTTTGGCGACTCCCTACGTAACAAGTAGATAATATGGTCCACTCACCATAGGAGTGTAGGTATCTAAAAGCTAGTAAAAGGTAGTAGATAAAATTTCATGTACCCATTCGCCAACCCATTTGATCTGCAATTACCATAAAACTTTCCCAAAAACATTTTTTTTAAAATTTCGTTTCTCTTTTGGTGGTTCTTAAATCTTCTGCTAGCTGCCAGCTACCACGTTTCTCAAGGTGAGTGTACTCTCTGAAAAAATGAAAATAATCTCCAAACCTAACAACTCCAAACCTAACGTAGCCTGGATGTGATAGGAAAATAATTGAAGGGGAAACTCCACAAATGTTAACTATACACTAAAAATTTCTCTTCAAGATTGTACAGCAAGTGTTAGGATTATAAATAAAATTACATGAACTTGTTTTGTAGACAATTTCATCCTCTATTTTTTATTATAAGTTTGACAAACACTTTGAGATTATGAACGGTTTGCGTTATAATTGCAACATAAAAAAATTAGGGTGCCATTATTTCAAGCTGGCAAATGTAGAATAACTTTTTAAGAGTGGCAGTGGATTCTATTTTACTCACCACAAAATTTTATTAATATGTAAAATTACATGTTAGTGTCAAAAATTGAACGTTTATTGAGCATAGAAACTCTATTATTACGCTATGTCCTCGTTAGGCATGGAGTTGTTAGATTTGGGGATTATTTTCATATCGAGCCCTGGTTACGTTAGGTTTGTAGGTTTGGGGACTATTTTCATATCATGCCCAGGATACGTTAGGTTTGAAATTATATGTTTGGGGATTATTTTCATATCACACCCAGTCTACGTTAGGCTTGAAGTTCTTAGGTTTGGGGATTATTTTCATATCACGCCCAGGATAGGTTAGATTTTTGACTATATGTTCGGGGGTTATTTTCATATCAAGCCCAGGCTACGCTAGGTTTGAAGTTATATGTTCGGGGATTATTTTCATATTACACCCAGGCTACGTTAGGTTTGAAGTTTTTAGGTTTGGGGATTATTTTCATATCACGCCCAGGCTACGTTAGATTTTTGACTATATGTTTGGGGGTTATTTTCATATCAAGCCCAGGCTACGCTAGGTTTGAAGTTATATGTTCGGGGATTATTTTCATATTACACCCAGGCTACGTTAGGTTTGAAGTTTTTAGGTTTGGGGATTATTTTCATATCACGCCCAGGCTACGTTAGATTTTTGACTATATGTTTGGGGGTTATTTTCATATCAAGCCCAGGCTACGCTAGGTTTGAAGTTATATGTTCGGGGATTATTTTCATATTACACCCAGGCTACGTTAGGTTTGAAGTTTTTAGGTTTGGGGATTATTTTCATATCACGCCCAGGCTACGTTAGATTTTTGACTATATGTTCGAGGGTTATTTTCATATCAAGCCCAGGCTACGTTACTTTTGAAGTTGTTAGGTTTGGGAATTATTTTCAGATCATGCTCAAGCAACGTTAGGTTCGAAGTTGTTAGGTTTGTGGTTTATTTTCTTATCCCACACAGGCTAGATTAGGTCATGTCTAGCTCTATTTGGAGCCCCCTCAAGCTGGCGCCCAGCACGGCCATCTGGTTCGCACGGCCCTTAAGCCACCCTTGTATAGAGTAAGTAGCAGTGTATATATTTTCATTTATGATTTTTGGTCTAGTGATTCTATAACAATGTATACACCTGTTAATTCATTTCAAAAATCTTAACGAGTTTTTATTAAATGTCTAATTCAAGATAAAGGAGAGAGAGAGTCTGTGTGGTGCACCGTAACATTTATTTTTTATTACTAAAATATAAAATTGCCTTTACCTCTATGTGAGTAGGTGTTTGGACTTATAAATTTTAAGACACTTTTATTATTATTATTATTATTATTATTGGAGATTACTGAAGTATCGACACAACTAGAGGTCATGTAACATCATCTACCAATCTACTCATGTTAATGTGTTCAACAGGATCCATAATTTCTGAACTACTTTATTTAACAACCTGTATATACATGTGTGTGTAATTTCTCTAAAGAAAAGAGGTCTTAAACTAAAAAAAAAAAATTGGTGAATATTCTTAGGGGGCAGAAATAATAGCTAAGACTCACATGCCCACCCTCCCCTAAGTAAACTCCTTGATGTGCCAATAAATCTTCATATCTTCAAAATTGATTCTGCTATAATTGGGAAAAGGTTTTGTTTGTCTGTAAAAAATTAGTAAAACTATTTAGAGAATTCTTTTTCACCTCTTCTTACAAAATTAATGTCATAAAAAAAGATTTTATCTAACCAAGGAAACACTGTTTATGCTAATTATTTATAAGGTAAACGTAATCAAGTCTACTATATAAAACACTTTTAACATAGATAGCGCAAATACACTACAAGGAATATTTTCAAAAAATAAGGTTTGGAGGTAATTGTAGTAACAAGGTGACAGACAATTAGTGTCCAGTCAAGGATTTAACCTGAACACGAAATAAATCTGGGAAGGGAAGGGGGAGTAGCGGGGTTAACAGAAAAAAAAATTGAATGATAATGAATGCCAAAAAGGGGTTGTTGGGGAGGAGAGGGAGAGGTGCTTCCGAGGACAGAACAATCTACCAGGAAGCTACTGAACCTTTCCAACCGTCTATACATGATTTAATTTGAAAATATTTAATTTTATAAAAATTATTGTATTATAAATATTCGCAGTGTATGATAGTACATTATCTTATCCTCTTTAATAGTATGATATCTTTGAAAGTATATTCTTGTATTTCATGTATTATTTAATTTTAATCTAATGTAAATTACGCCTTATTGTAAAAAAGTAAGTATTTTCTTGTAATTTTTATATATATATAGTTCATTTTAAATTTACAAGTTTAATATAATAAAAAAAACAGCATGTTGTTAATATGTATGGTTTCTGATAAATAGGCTTTATAACTTTATGGTTCTAATATAGTAGGTGTTCAACCAAATCTTAACCTATGCTATCTTAGACAATTTTGAGGCCCTCCTTACTCCCATATTCTCTCTTTTATTATTTATCCACAACAATGATTACCATTCACTCAAAATGTAATAAAAGTAACCCCATGGCGTCAGCCTGCATTCAGGCTATACCTACCAAGTTAATACCAAACTGTTTGTCAGCACAACGACGCCTCCAGCTATTAAACCCGGTTTCTATACCGGAGCTCCTACTGCTGTATTTGAGTAGCCCCTTATTTATCCACACCAGGCTGAGTTCAACCCGTTCCAGACCCACGGATTCCCAGATAATCTGGAAATACTTATTCGAAATTCAGGAAGCGCCGGTAATCAAACCTGGGACCTCTAGGTCCATAATCAGAACCTATTACCAAAGACCGTTGCCAGCCAATAATTTCAGGGGGGTTTGGTGGGCACATTCCCCAATTGCCGAAAGCTAGAAAAAATTCAATATATAAAACACCTCTAGATGCTATATAAAGTGTTTTTATGGCCACATAGCCCCTTCGTTGCTGAAGGCTAGGAAAATTATTATAAACCTCTAAAAGCTATCTAAAGTATTTTTTATGACAACATAGCACCCTAACTGCTGAAGGCTAGGAAAATTTCTAGATATTAGACACCTTTATAAATCCTTTGAAGTGATTTTTATGGTAACAAAGCCCCCTAATTTGTACTTGTATCTTATTATTGATATTGTTTGAACCATAAATGAATCCATATATATTTTGTTCATAAAATTTCAAAGGGGCTTGAACCCCAACCTTCCTCCCCCCTTGCTGAGGCTCTGCTATTACCATCAGACCACAAGGGCGGTCCTCAAATTGTAATGATATCTACAATGTTAGAAATTTAAGTCAATATTAATGTCGTGGCTAAGAGTGGTATGGGCACATTTCTGAATGCATAAAAGAGACAGATCCTTTTCAATTATCTTAGTGTAGTTAAAAGCACACATTTAGAAGGAATACTCAAAGAAAAAATCACTATAAGAGTAAAATGAAGTGGTACATTGATCAAGCGTCCATCAGATCTTGGTGAGAGGGAATCAGGTGGATTGTCCAACTCACGTCACAATTAAAACTATTTCTTAAAGCCTAACCTATCTCACGCAATGCTGCTTGGAAACAAACAAGTCTCCCAACTTGAGAATTTGTGCTCCAGAAGCTAATTAGATGTGTAAGCTCTGACTAACATGAGGAGATTATCATGGATTATTACTATTCTAAAGCTACGTCATTGGTTTGTTGCTAATATATTTACACAGATCTTTTGCTGTAAGCAGGGGCGCACCCAAGGGGGAGAGGGGCAAACAGGGTATTTGACCCCCCTCCCCCTTTCTACAATACTACAAATAATATTAATAGAAATGTAAATAACAATAAATATAAATAACATATTTAGCATTGATGATGTGTATAATGTATAGGCTACATTTCAAAGCCAGACTTCTGACTTAAGCCTAATATTCAAAAGGTTTACCGTTACCAATTAAAAAAACATTCAAATAATAGCTTCGATAACATTTGCCTTATTTAAATCTCTTAATTACTACAAAACTATTCCAAATCATTTCTAAAAGCATTGACTTGCATTAAATATTCTCGGCCTTCAGGTATTAGGGGCTGTACAAACCCAAATCCGCTCTCTCCATCAAAATTTCATTCTTGCTACAGCCTTGATTGAATGACTCCCCCAATGTAAATGGCTGGGTGCCCCACTTATTAAGTAATTTTAGGAAAACATGTTTTATTTTGCCTTTTCCTTCTAAACCATCTTGAAATGGTAAAACTACACTCCTGACTTTTGGGATTATTTGGTGTATAGTTATATAAAATCACAATGATTAATAAGTAATTAATGTAAAACTAAAATAAAACTATTAAAACTCCACAAAGCCCTTCTACTAAAGAAAAATATGAACTACCGTCAACTACGGGCAAAGTAGCTTTGTCACACGCCCTACTACCCCTCACCCCAATTCCATACTTTACCAGTGCTGAAATGGCTAAATTTGAAAGATTAGTTAAATGTGTTTGCTAAATACATGATAATACATGTGACTAGAATGACTAAACGTAACTCAATGTATTTAATTAGTGTATAGTTATTTAAATCTTGTTACGTAAACTATTACGATACAATCAATTATATATATATATATATAATGTAAGTTTACTTAAAATATAGGTGACCTGGTGGTCGAGGGGTAAGGTGTCGGAATTCTGTGCTGGGGTTCGGGGTTCAATCCTTGGTCCTGGCACAGATTTATATGATTACCAATCCCTTCCCTCACCTTCGACAAGACATCTTGTGAATTTGGGGAATGCCAGGCCTCCGCCGTGGTTCGTATTCCACGTTAAGCTGTAGGTCCTCCATTTCATCTCACAATCACCCTACTATTACACATTAGCGTAAGTGCGTATAAACCGAACGGGTAGTAAGACGCGGTGCTAGTAATAAATAATAGTACTTAGACTATACTAAATTAGTTTAGTAAATAAACATTGTGATCTTGAATCAGTTTTCAATAGTTGGCACAATGCCTAAACTGCTACACATGAACAGCATGACCTGGTATGTAAAAACCCGAACTAATTGGCTAATTACTTGTGGGCGAGCGGAAAGTAAAGTGTTGCAACCCCCTAGACATTGGGCAAGGTCATTAGAGTCTACTTAGCTTGCCTTGCGGTTATCAAGCAGCAGGCCCTGGGTATCCTATTGTATTAAGTAAAGCCTTTTGGAAGAAGAATTAATTAAAATACAGTATTCTTGGAATATGAATCAATATTAGCTTCTAAATTAATAATTCGTTACCTGTATATTTATTAACAATTTAAACATTACTATTCACACCGGTAGCACAGACAACATTGAATTAAAAACAAACTATTCATATCATTACGGGTATACGGTGCAGGACTAGCATACCGGAAATTACGCCACTGGTCTTAAGAGCTTACAACCCTTGAAACAACTACCCACATTCCCTTGCTCACGCATGCGCGCAATTAAACACATCGCTACTGATCTGACTAGGATTGATCTGACGTGCTCTTAGATAAGCTCAAGGCCAGAGATGCCGACAAGCTCAAAGCCAGAACCTCCAATCTCGTCAGAGACTAAGCGCAACCGTCCACGCAGGAACAAATAGGAGAGCACCACATTCACACACCCACACGCGCACACACACACACACACAAGCAGAGGAAAATCGGCTCACTTTCAACTAAAAAAATGTATTACTAATAACTAGTTCATCTAGATAGATCAAATTAAAGAATGGTCTTGCTTGAAGCATCAAATATAATCATACAATATTTTAAGATTTTAAGTTCATAGGATGTGTGTAAGGAGTGTGATAAATGATTAAGGGGAGGGGGGAGAAGAATATCAACACACCTTGACATAATTTGAACCACAACTTCCCTATCCTCGACAAATCAGATTGAATTTGTTTGACATTTAGACAGCGTGCCGCGGTATAGAAAAACTGGGCGCTTAAGAACTGGATGCTGGTAAGACTGAGCACCAGTGTAAAAGCGTAATAATGGTGTTTTTTTTACAAATTATTCATTTTTGTAGTTGTTTAAAAAAATAATAGCAGAGGAAACTAAATATGTTTATATTTATAAAGTTTAGACTACTTGATTTATATTTAAAAAAATTATATCACAAAAACCATGATTAATAAGATTTTTGCGTAAAATAAACGACGTAAATATCACCCCCGTACCTGTATGCCCTAGTAAAAATAGTATACTTTAACATATTCAAATTTATCATTTTATCAATCAATCAATTGTCGTTCCTTATAATACTAGTTTTCAAATTTAGCTATTCAGTAAGCTGGTGGTAGTTCAAATCTTTCTGTTGCAGTTTCCTTTTGAGCTGTTAATGATATTAGTCGAAACGTATTATTGACACACAAACTTTAGTCTCTCAAGAATCAAGTCTGAAACAGCATAGGTCCAAAGAAGCTTACCATTATTAACAAGCATCTTGTTCACGCCTGGACCACAGGGACTGAAGAGGTTTCTCTCTAAAGGCTTGACGTACACGCTGACGCCACTCCACGTAAGGGTGATCCCCTGGTCCATAGAGAAACACTCTTGGTAAAACAGCGGCGTTCTTTCTACAGGGGATTGTTCCTCTAAAATACAAAGAACCAGAAAATACAATCATTCAACAATGTTAAAGTAGTAATGCCATACTTGTAGTAGAGTGGAAGGGTGCGCGAGTTGATATCAGTATTTTTGAAATGTCTACAATTTTTTTGCTTAAATAAATAGAATAATGATTCAATTTCTCCTCCCTAATCCCATCAATTGTTTCTCCATTTTCTGTTTTACATGAACGGACTTCTCTTCTTCAACCAACACTTTTACACTAATTTATTCAACTGCATCTCCAATTAGGTTGGCAACAATGCTTCTACTTTATTTATCTCTGCCTCACTTCACGCCTGTCAGTTCACATCCTAGTTCGTTACACATTGTGTCTCAACATCAACACATCGTGTTCTCAACACCTAACGAAGTAAGTCTGTT
>CABFVX010009240.1:0-19378 GCA_902151425.1 Timema shepardi
ATGGTTGTATTGGCAACTCTGCAAAGTTTGTGTTATGTTGGCTATCTCTATATCATACTCCCTGTAACTGTATCTTACTGCTAGTATATTTCCCCCCCATCTCTAATGATAAGGTATATGCTCTAAAATGTATTAAAGAATGAAACTTATAACCGTTTGGTTAAAGAACCAGACCAAAATAGTTACTTACCACGAAAAATATGTTTATTTATATTAATTGTGTCTCTGTATTAAAGTACCTATTTTCATTGATCTAATTTTAGTTTAGCATCTAGTACCTAGGTAACTTGGCAAGGCACCCAAAACATTTGTGTTTGTATAATAGTGATATTCTTTTCCAGCCGATAAGTGCCCTATATTTGTGTTATGAAGTTTATCTTTCTTTAACAAATTGTTTAAACCTCTATTGTTGAAAATGAATATTATTCTTACCCGTCAAGGGCCAGAACCTCTGAACCAACATAGGCCAGCCTCAGTCCACTGCGGCGGAACACCAGGTTTATGCGTTCCTTGTAGTTTCTGGCACGTAATCGGAACTCCTCAGTAGTAGGGTCCGCCAGCTTCCGAGAGAATGTATCACCATCAGTTACCCGAAATGTTGCTCGGAACACTTGTTCTGGAGGAGGATCTGTGCTCAAGTGTGAGTCTGCAAGCAGTCAGCGTTCAGTATATTAAGTGTGGTACAAGCTGTTTCTGGAGGAATAACTCACACTCTTAGACATTCTCGTCATCATTTCTATAACATTTATTGGCAATTGCACTTTCATTTAATCTAAATGAGTCTTCCTATTACCAAAGTTCATATCTCATGCTCTCAATCACCTAAAGGTCTATGGGTTTCCTTCTACAGTACTCTATCCAGACTAATGCAGCTGAGTTTAATCCAGAATTTCTCTTCAAAATTCAAATACTGTTAGATTGTGAATGTAAATTTACTAGCTACTCAGAGGACCTTTATTATCCTCTATGAATTCCTATTCAGATGCGTTTCATTAAAGATATCCTCAACACATGGTTGGGTTAAATACTTTGTCATTTATTTCACTGTACTGTATGAAAAGTGAAAACTGTGGAAGATGGTCTGCTAATAATATTGTCATCGTATCGTCTTGTCTCGCCGTCCCGCTCTTTGGACGAGTCCAATATAGGGCACTAAGGGGTGTGGCTTTAGCGCCAGAAGAGATTTCTCTGCACGCTACAACTCTCCGTGTGCAATAACGTTGGACTCGCCCACCTCGGCGCTAGCCGCTTGCGATTGAGATAAGTCAGTCAGTTGTCAGTCCCCGTCGGCGGTGCCTGTTGTGTTAGCGAGCTAGCGCTGTTTTATTTATGTTTTAAGTGAAAGTTTATGCGTTCTCTGTTAAAATGCCAAAACGGTCGTGTAAATTCACCTAGGATTTACAGAATGAATTCTCTTTTTTTGAAGAAGGTATGTACTGGTACTGGTAATCAACATCAAGACGATAGAGTTAAATGTTCACATTGTAATTCTGAGTTTTAGGTTGCTCACGGTGGTCGATCCGATATAAAAGATCATTTGCAGTCGAGTAAACACAAAAAGAGTTTAGCGTGTGCTGCCAACTCATCAAAACTGACCAGTTTTTTTTAAAGACTGCGACAAGAACTTAGACTTAGCAACGAAAGAGGTGACATTTGCTTACCACACAGCAAACCATAGCCTAAGTTTCAATTCGACTTCTTGTTCATCAAAACTGATTTCTAAGTTTTTTGAACCTAAATTCTCACTCGGAAAAACTAAGTGTGAGGCAATAGTTTTAAATGTCATAGCTCCTTTAGCTCAAGAAGAGCTTAAAGAACTACGTATCTGTAATTATGGATGCATCAAACAGAAAGGATATAAAACTTGTGCCAATTGTTGTGTGCTACTTTAATCCTAATTCAGGGGTGCAAGTAAAGCTGTTAGATTTCAAATCTGTGGCGGGTGAAACTTCTGAAATTCTTACAAATCACTTATGCTCTGTCCTGTTGCAAAAGATTTGAACAACAAAGTAGTTGGTTTTTGTGGAGATAACTGCAACACTAGCTCCGGTGGTATGAAAAGAGCAGGGAAAAACAATGTTTTCCATCGACTCAAGAATAGCCTAGGACGGGAAATAAATGGAATCGGATGTGGAGCACACATTGTGCACAGCTGTGTGCAAACTGCAGGAGACAGTCTCCCACACGATAGTGAGGCCTTACTGCTGAAGATTTATAAATACTTCCACATATACACAGTCCGTGTGACTAAACTAAGAGAATTTGGTGAATATGCCGAGATACAGTACCGTAAACTCATTTAACACTGAAACACCCGGTTTCTATCAATGATGCCCGCTCTGGAAATAATTTTACAGATTTTTGAAGGTCTGAATGCGTTTTTTTAGATCAAGAAATGTGCCCATCAACAATAAAAAAAGTTGTTTACTGATTCAACGGGCGAGCTCTACTTCTTGTTTGCCCACGGACAGCTTGCACTGTTTAACGAGGCCATCCTGGGAATGGAAAAAGATAACACTACATCTTTTGAGGATGCTGAAGCTCATAAAGATCTCAAAAGAAATCTGACAGAAAGAAAGGCTTCAAACTTTATCCCAATGGGCGCAAAGAACATCTACAGGAATCTATATGAGCAAGTCCGTAACAGAGTGAAAGAAGAATTTGATGGCTTTTATGAAAGATGCATTACATATTTGGATCTCTGGGAGAATAATTTTGGAAACGTTAAACAGTTGTCATGGGGCAATCTGACCAAAACAAATTATGTTGATTGGGAAAACGATGAAACTTGTGATGGAATTATTAATAGCATTCTTGATGTACCCGATATGAAAATAAACAATGATCAGCTGTTTGACGAAGTTTTGTTTTCTAAAAAGTATTTGCAGTCAAATTGGGAACAGTGGAAGCAAGAAGAGACTACCAGAGATGTGATTATTTCACGTGAAGAAAAATGGTTCAGGCTGTTTGGTCACTTCAAGGAGAATCACATATAAGCCCCAATCTGATCAGGATTGTTGAGTATGCCTTCTGCTTACCTTGGGACATCTGCACCAGTTGATAGAGTATTTTCGTTGATGAACAACGCATGGACTGATGATAGGGGTTTAATGAAGGAATCTGCGGTTCAAGGCTTGATGACATGTAAAATTAATATTGGATTAGCTTGTGAAGATTTTTACAACAAGATTAAAACCAAAAAAAGACTTTATAAAAAAAGTCCTAGCCAATGAAAAGTACATGTGAATATGGTTCAAATTTTTATTCCTCATTCAAAGTGTGTCTTCTTACTTAAGTAACTTATATATATATATTAACATGTAAGAAATAAAATGTTTAAATTTCAACATTCCGGTGTCCCGGTTGAACATTTCAGAATTTTGGCAAGCCTACGACGTTAAGCCTTTTATCGTTGGTTCAGCCTTAAAAATGAACTGAGCCTTATCTGTGGAGAATTTATAGCTAAACAAATTTTGTAAGAATATATTTTTTAAAACTTATATTTAACAAGAGGAAAAAAATAAAAGTTGGTTATTTTCAATGTTTTCAAGCAAAAACAGATAATGACACTACCAATTTCGATTTCCGGCTTGCCATATATGTAATCTAGAAAAAATAACTGAATAAAATGACACTTCACACATCTTTACCGCAGAAACGTGACTATTTTTTCACCTAGCTGATCAGACTATTTACATTCCATTGGTGGCTGCGCCACATTTAGTATTGTATTGTACGTTTTTTTTAAACCTCCCCATATTATAAAGATTCGTTATCTGTCACTCTAGGTATCCTGTATTAAATAAAATGGGTGTTCCACAATAATTTTAGATAACTCACAGCTGAGGTAGACCGCAGTGGCAGTCACTAGTAGGAACAACAAGAAGACGGCCGCTATATAGCACCCACATCGGTAGTGATTGCCCAACTTTCTGGTAAACCGGATATCACTGTCTGAAGACAAAATGGAAGAGGGTGTATCTGAACGAGCAAAGTGCCGGGTGCTCATTGTGCTCACGGACATCTAAAACAAACAAACACATCACATGTATTAAAGCGTGGCAGCTACTAAGGGCAATAGGTACTGCTAATCATTTTGAATGTGCTTACACTCCTTGCGCCCTGTTCCAAACTTCCATACTTCAGAGATATGCCACTCCTACTAGAAATGTAAGTCATAAGTCATAATCTCTTTTAAGTGCTTGAAAATATTTTTTTAAATTTTTATGCCAGAAAATATGAAGCAATTGAAGTGTATCACCAATTCACCAATTCACCACATTTTTAAAATATAAAATGATTGAAATAAGCCTGTGATCGTAGCTGGACGTATCAGTTAAGGTGTTAGTAACAAAAATCGTGTTCCTATTGTGAAAAATATAAAAAACATAAAAACTTTTGTTTATAAATTATAACAAAAAATATATATCACCTTAATCATATCATCCAGCTGGGAAATAGGATAAGATCATTGCACATGACTACAGGATAATAATGAAACTGTTTTGGGCCCCTATTAATTATCTGAAAGTCACGGATGAAATATATTTTTCTTTAAAGAACTGTATGTAATTTTTCCTTAAGTACTCCATCCATGAATGACTAGGCAAATTTGAAGCGTAATATTTACAATATTAAATTCTAAATTCAATCTATATCTTTATTACTAACACCACGTTTATTAATCTTGTATTTATGTTACTGAGTTTCAAGCCCATAAGGCATTTTCAGAAGTAGATTCAAATATATCACGTATTAAACTTTTCTTTGTTTAAAAATTTCTTCTGTTCTATTTAAAAGTGTATTGATGATTTGGCTATATATCACCCAATAGGAAGCTTGCCTTCCTAGCATCAGACTGCCAAGGTTTCTCCTATTGGTTGGGCTTAACACTGAAGACAAGGGGTCCAAGAAGCAAGGGGAAAGTCATATATCACCCAGTAGGAAGCTTGCCTTCCCAGCATCAGACTGCCAAGGTTTCTCCTATTGGTTGGGCTTTACACTAAAGACAAGGGGTCCAAGAAGCAAGGGGAAAGTCATATATAAGGGGTTGGAGCAGCTTCCACGTTACTCTGGCTCTCCGCATCAGTTGGTTAAACAAGTAAGAATTATGTTACTATAATGCTGAATTTAATATATTAAAAGAGTAATTAATTAAATACAAACATTGAAATGTACTAATTTCAACAATTAAATTCAAAAAAAGAACTAATAAGTAAATCCTAGAGTGGGCTAGGCATGTGATCGGATCATCACATATCCGTGTGATAGCATGTGCGCAGTAAGACAGCAGGGATCCCAACCCTGGGGCGTGTGATAGCATGTGCGCAGTAAGACAGCAGGGATCCCAACCCTGGGGCGTGTGAACGTAAAAACGGGGCATCACATACTTGATTATTTTAACGATAAACCAACAACCATAATGCTCCACACCTAGTCATGGATATCATTAATACCTTATAAAAATGTACTGTAAACAAAATCTTCAACAATGTAAATAGATTGCCTAGAGAATAAACCATGTACTAGGGTAAACATTTATTAAAGAAAGAAAAGAAAAAGTTGAGTCAAATGATTGTGTTATATTTTTAGTAGTCTTTAGAATTCCTTAAACAATTCCAGTGAAGCTCCACTAACACAC
This sequence comes from Timema shepardi, assembly GCA_902151425.1. Classification (NCBI taxonomy): domain Eukaryota; kingdom Metazoa; phylum Arthropoda; class Insecta; order Phasmatodea; family Timematidae; genus Timema; species Timema shepardi. The sequence continues at coordinate 5,642 of CABFVX010009240.1, forward strand.
TCTAGGATTAGTAAGAAATACTTCAAGTTTACAGAAAAAAAGTGTTTCCCTTGACCAGAAGCAATTTATTTTGAATTAAAAAATAAATATATCTATTGTTGAAATAGGATTAGGCTCTATAAAATCCGACTATTCTTTAACATAATAAAATTAAATATGTCGTAATTAGACAATAAAAATTATAAATAATTAGTTTTATGATATGCACAGTAAAACTGTTATGATTGCGTTTTAACGTCTACACCCTCTCTCTCCTATCGTAGAAGCTCCGTCTCAAACATTATGGACAAAATACTTTCTCTTTGGGTAGCAACCTAAGTCTCCAACCGACTTATTTAAGGGTTAAAAATAATAACATTTTATTGGCAGTTTTTTATTGACAATCCAATTGTTTAATTTAAAACATTCATAACAACAAGGAGCAATATTATTTAAGTCTTTTGACCAATACATATAAATATATATCTACCATCTAGAAAACGAGTAGTAGTCACCTCCAAAAGGACACGCTGAGAGGCGCTAGAGCGTATATTGACAATGTCTCCACGGTTTTTAAACAATTCTAACACCCACAGTGGCTATCATTTATATCTTGTGCACTGGTTGGATGCTGTTATATGAGAAATTTAATGTACCCACATTTGCGTGGAAAGAAGAGTGGTAAAACTGCTCACACTTGAAGCAGTCTTTTTTTACTCCTTAAACCGTAACTACGTCACTGACTATCCAATATATTGCGAGTACCGAACCCCCCTCGTTTTCATACGGGGAATCGAACCTGAGACCCTTAAAAAATACACTTGAACCCCGGGAAAACTACAAAATATTCAATCATCAATGCCCTCTAGTAAGTGTCATGTAACATTTATTCCGCATGTATTCGACGGTTTTTGTCATTAATTTATTCACAGGGACATTGTTAATCGAAATAACTGTTATTAATTTCACTAAACCGTCGATTACGGGAAAATCGTGGTTCAATTCCGTTCGGGTGTACTGAAGATTATTTTCTTAAATGGTTTCCTGCTCTCTTTATTTCTCCACGCAAATGCAGGTATACTTCCTCTAAATTTAACCTTCCTCCTCACTACCACATTGGTGTATAACCCGAACATGTAACAAGACGCGGTGCTAAAAAAGTTTCAATATGTTTTTACTAAATCAAAAGCCTTGCATTTTAAAGTTTAATAATAATTTAGTGAAATGTCGAAGCCATGAGAGAAAAATAAATTATCCTTCTCCAAACACAGGCTTGTTTTTAGCCGGGTTACAACATAATTTTTAATGAGAGATATATTAAGTCCTTTCAAGCACACGGCGCAATTATGGGCATTCTTTGAATGGTTCCTCAACTAGTGGAAGGTAGCGGGGGTTCGAGTCCCTGCAACGTCGACAAAAGTCCCATGTTTGAATCCTAGGGATGTTAAATTTTTGTTTGCGCACTCTTTCTCTCTCTCCCACAGCGTAAACGCTGAAACATTTCCTAATCCGCTAGCGTATAGCCCGAACAGGTAGTAAGACGCTGTTCTAAATACCAATAAGCTCAACTTTTCAGCTAATAGCAGAGACCTTCACGCAAATCTAGGTACATTTTTTACATACAACTCTGTACTTTGGAGGAGGGGGTTGTAATCTCATGACATTGTCAGCCCAAAGAGCATAGAAACCGACGGCACGAAATTTAGCTGGAGATCCTTGGTCAGAGATGAATTAGTTTACCATCAATTTAAAAGTACCTTCCTATGAAAATTTGATTATATCGGAATTGTCTTAATATTAGACAAGAGGCAAAGTCCTCACGGGCGGTCAATTAACGCTAAAGTATTTTCAAATTTATAAATGTCCCTCCCTGATGGCTTTCTCCTCTTTAAGTTTTCCATTATCCCTCTACGCAATTGTGGGTACACGCACGCTACTTGATTATTACGTAAAAATCTCTACGTATTTCAGACAATATTGTGACTTTAGATTGCTGAATATTTCAACTTATCCATAATGTTTAAGACGGATCTTCTAGGATAGAAGAGAGAGAGAGAGAAGTTTTTTAATCGTCCCAGGTTTTAATCCTGTGTCAAGCAGTTAGCGGAACATTTCTTTGTTTGTAATCATGACTGGCTTCGATTAACTCACGAGCTTGAGTATTATATAACGGTATTGTGGGAAATTCGGTCGGCGGTTAACGAACTCAGGAAGTCGTGTAAGGAGCTCACTACCCTTAAATGGTTCGGGTCATTACCGGGAGCTTGGGGGCTGGTGTGAAGTAGTACCAGAGACAGCAAGTGTATCGCTGTCTATTCTTGGCTCATTAACGACTGGTGGGCGAGTTCCTGAATCTGTGGTTCGGGTCATTACCGGGAGCTTGGGGGCTGGTGTGAAGTAGTACCAGAGACAGCAAGTGTGTCGCTGTCTATTCTTGGCTCATTAACGACTGGTGGGCGAGTTCCTGAATCTGTGGCTCGGGTCACTACCGGGAGCTTGGGGGCTGGATGTGAAGTAGTACCAGAGGCAGCAAGTGTATCGCTGTCTATTCTTGGCTCATTAACGACCGGTGGGCGAGTTCCTGAATCTGTGGCTCGGGTCATTACCGGGAGCTTGGGGGCTGGTGTGAAGAAGTAACAGAGACAGCAAGTGTATCGCTGTCTATTCTTGGCTCATTAACGACCGGTGGGCGAGTTCCTGAGCCTGTGACGAGTGGCTCATTAGTAGCAGTGAATGACTGGCAGTCTACATGTTAATGAGTCTGTAAGGAGCACATATGTTTAAATTTAACAATTCTTTTACTCAATGAGGTCGAATCACCTAACGACCTTCACGGCTCATTACCAAGAGGGGGAATTTCCAACAATGAATGGGTAGAGTGAAGATAGAGGGGGAGGCTGTCAGTCAGCCACCAACAACTGGAGAGAAAGGTTCGCAAGCTGTCATGCGTGGCCCACGGTGGGGGAACCATTTATCACACTCTACTCCCTACAGTCATAGCGCCAGGTTCTAACGCCCTAATCAATGAATAAAACTCCAACATCTCTATCCTACCAATTAAGTAATTAACAATAACCAATTAACAATAATTAATTAAAAATAATTAATAATTAATCATCAAGAACCAACATGTCCGGGTTGGGGGTTGTAGGGGGGAGGTCAGGAGGAGGAGCTAATTATAGCAGCCAATTAGAAAGCGAGGAGGCGTGGTCACGTGACCTATTTCCACCTATAAGGGGGCTGTACCAGGTCATCGAGAACACTACTTACCTGTGTTTACACCGTCAGGCAGACCACCTATTGTCGTGCGCTTGAAGCTCAGTTTGTATCTTCCTACCGCTTGAAGGTCAGAAATAAAATGATAACATTTCAAAATTATGAGAGTTTTTGTATAAAATCTCATCCGGATGTGGCCTACATATTTTCTCGCACCCTATTGGATAATAATACATTTTAATTTAGCTTCGTTAATAAATTACATGTATTGTACCGTTAATTGATCAATTGTGTTTTGATCATCGTCACGTACTTTCATGAGTATCTCAGCGCAAGAACAACAATAGAGATCGAGGTTCGAATCCCTTATTTTCACTCTTGCAAATGCGGGGTGCACTTGTCCATTGCAAGGAACTCTTTGATTGTATGACCGTTCTAACGTACATTATCGGGGCTAAAGATATCGAGGTTCGAATACTTGTGGGCACACCGTCTAAATGTCAGGCTCATTTAACACTGGCAGTGGGGATGCTGGAATCAAAATCCCTGCAGGGTAAACTGTTGGTAGTTCTCCCTCCGGAACATTTTCTTAGTCATCCTTACCACATTGCATTAGTTAATATTTAGACGCATAGCCAGAAAGGGTGAGAGTAGCTCTAGTTATGACGGGGGAGGTCATGGGTTCAAATATCCGCTGAAGTTTACTGTCACTGGGTATCTCTAAATGGTTTCCCTCTCCCTCACTCCACGTAAACGTTGGAGCATTTCTAGCTTTCTCGTGGTCCAGGAGGAACCCCAGCAGTGTGAAATGGCGGTGAGTTCTTCCTCACCACTATAACCCAGTCGAATAGTAAGATGCGATGCTATGTATTCATACGGATGGCCCTCACACATCAACATTGATCGTTTGCAGATCACATAACTTGACACATGAGTCCTTCACCGGCGGTCAGTATCTCATCAACTTGACACATGAGTCCTTCACCGGCGGTCAGTATCTCATCAACTTGACACATGAGTCCTTCACCGGCGGTCAGTATCTCATCAACTTGACACATGAGTCCTTCACCGGCGGTCAGTATCTCATCAACTTGACACATGAGTCCTTCACCGGCGGTCAGTATATATATTCCAGTTGTTTTAGTAGGAAGAACTGTTTAGAATATCCACGCACAATTTGCTATCAGCACATGACTCGTGACGTAACTGTGTTTTCTTGTCTAAATACTAGTATAGGAGTAGTTTGCCGTAATAATCACATCATTGATGGTAGTGTGTTGGAAGACACTTACAATCTGTGTCACGCTGCGGGATAATTAGGGAGCTGACCAGTAGTTTCCTTATTGAACATGTTTGGTATCTCTTAGAACTCGGAGAGGGGATCTGTGTGCCAAGGTTGTAGTACACAGGCTTCGAATTGACAACATTGTACACTGCTCTCAGTCCATGTACTCCTAGGGGCAAGCTCCAAACAGTGGTCCCGGCCCCATGGAGTGGGCAATGCCGCCCTCTGCCCCGTATTGACAACATTATACACTGCTCTCAGTCCATGTACTCCTAGGGGCAAGCTCCAAACAGTGGTCCCGGCCCCATGGNCCTCTGGCCCGTATTGACAACATTATACACTGCTCTCAGTCTATGTACTCCGAGGGGCAAGCTCCAAACAGTGGTCCCTGCCCCATGGAGTGGGCAATGCCGCCCTCTGGCCCGAATTGACAACATTATACACTGCTCTCAGTCTATGTACTCCGAGGGGCAAGCTCCAAACAGTGGTCCCTGCCCCATGGGGGGGTGGGCAATGCCGCCCTCTGACCCGAGCGCACGCTCCCTTCCCCATGCCAGTCCCAGACACTTCGATCTAATGGGCGCACATAAAATACCAATGGGCACACATTAAAAACTAATGAGCCCCATAACAATCAAATGGACTAAGCCTATGAGCCCAGGGATACTGGGGTAGCCCCTTTCAGGGGCATGGTCTTGGGGGATGACACAACCCCAATATGAGGGTAGGGGAATAACGGTAAATCAACCGAATGTAAAAAGTAGGTCGATAAACTCTCTCCAGATCGGGCTCAAAGGTCATATTCCCGTGGTACTTATGTGTGAAGGCGAAAATGGGAAAACCAACTATTTTGAGAAATAAAGCATGATTAAAATACTCTTATATAAATTGTAATATTAAGGCTACTGGAAAATATCGCCTGGAACTGTGGTATAGAACTAACTTATTCTATCATAGCTATAAGATTCCACAAATTAAATTTAAAAAGTTGTGCCTTTTACATACATACATACTTACACACACACACACACATACTTACACACATACATACATACATACATACACACATACATACATACATACATACATACATACATACATACACACATACATACATACATACATACAATACATACATACATACATACATACATACATACATACATACATACATACATACATACGCCTACATAATTATTACCTAATCACGTCGTTCCTTTATGAGGTAGGCAATAAACTATGCATATAGCTAAAAAATATATTTGTACTTAATTCATTCTAGCTTTTTCCACATTTCACAATCTTTGCATACTCCCTTTGCTTCAAAAACATCCATACATCTAGTGATGCATGCTTTTTTATTCTTAAAACTCTGAATATTCCTCTTTTTACACAAGTTTTAAACACCGGTACATTCTTTATCTATTTTTTATTTCAAAGATCAATTCCGTATTATTTACCAAAAAAAGCAAGTGACGCTAGCTCCCTCTACCCAGTAGGAAGCTAGCCTTCACAGCACCTGTAACCAGGACTCTTTCTGTTAGTTGGTTTTGACACTGGTGACAAGGGGTCCAAGAGACAAGGGGTAGGTCATATGTAAGCCACTTGTGCCTATTAATATATAGCAGTAACACAAAATATTAACAGTGCCGGTAGAATACATTTAGAGAACGTGTAATATCTATAGAGTAGGCAGAAAATGTTAAAGAGTGAAATTTGTTAATCTCATATCTTCAGTGCGGAAGATGAAATAATCTTAATAAATTTTGTGCAACATTAAAGGTCTTATTTATTTTATTGAAATAAATATCAAAAATAAGAAGATCACAGAACCGCGTAAGTGCGCAGCAATGCATACTCGCGTCGGCATCGTCGTTGCTTCATAGCACTTTAATGTGCACTCGGTCACGAGACTGTAAATACCAATATTAAATCGTATCATTTTTACCTTGTAATCACTAACGAAATAGATTTAACTGCGAAAATCGTCATAGCCTCGAATTTCATCAGATGTTTATCCATTTTCCAATCTTTTGCAAGCTCAGCGCATGCGCTCATTAATTTCCTTGGGTGTTGTCAGCTTTAGATTCTAATATTTCAAAAATAATGAATGCGTCGGTTGTTTCCCTGGAAAATCCAGCCATTACAGAATCTCCAGAAACGCCCCTGACTTTTTTCTTTCTCCAGATCTGATAACAATATGAGCCAGCGAAGCTTGTCCGTCAACTGTTACTACTACACTTTTATCTTTTCTAATTGATAGTTTGGTGGTTCCATGCATTTTAATACTGTCATGGTGAGGTAATTTGTCTTCAATACATTTTAATTACCTGGTTTCAAATAAATATAATTTTAAAATCTCGTTATGACAATACATACTAGCCACACCGCTATGATTGGTGTTTCAAGGGGTAGATAGGTATATCGACAGTACAATCAACTATTATTAGCACCGCGTCTTACTACCCGTTCGGGTTGTACGCACTTATGCTAATGTGTAATGGTGGGGCGATTGTGAGATGAAATGGAGGACCTACAGTTTAACGTGGAATCCGAACCACGGTGGAGGCCTGGCATTCCTCACACTCATAAGTTGTGATTAATACACGTCTTGTCAGAGGTGAAGGAAGGGTTTGGTAATCAGATAGATCTGTGCCGTGACCGAGGATTGAACCCTGGACCCCAGCACAGGAGTCCGACACCTTACCCCCTAGACCACCAGGTCACCAACAATCAACTACATCCATTTCCGGGAGAGATTTATTTTAAGAAAATACCCAAGAAGTAATTAATCTGCAGGGAAAATAGTAGTTTAATCAATGAATATAATTACCGGTTTATCGTATCTTAGAATATATTGACATAACATATTTTTAAAGGACAGGGCAACATGGACGTCCGCAGGGTTAACACTTTATAAATTGCAGCTATTGATAATACTTTAAATAAACTATTGTTTGGTATTTCACTGCATTTTCGGATACATATTCATAATAAACACATGTTCTAGTTTTTAGAGTAAAACTGAAATATGAACAAAAAGGTGTAAACATATAAACAAAGAAAGTAACAAAGTAATAGTGTATCAAACAAAATCTTACAAGCTCTTAATTAACAATCACATAAATAAATATGTGAAAGTTTCTTAGTAAAGGAACCTTCATAACAACATCAATCGTAGCATACTAAAAATAAATATGGGTGAATTACGTGTCAATTATGAAATTACACAATTTTTATTATCATAATTGATGGTTTTGTAAGGCAATAATAATCATCTGGGTTGTTGCCCAAATTTAGTAATAACTAGATTAATAAAATCTTGTTTGACAATAACTTTTCTTCTGTGAAGGCTTAGCAAGCACAACCCAAATAATCTATTTCCTCATTGTAGAACGAAGCCAAGCTCTCTCTGTCCGAGGACTGGATGCTCGTTAGATTGTGCACGTAGTAGCGGGCCAGGCAAGCACAACCAGTAGAGCTTTTTATGGCTGGAAAAACTAGGTATGGTGATCAATAATTGCACCAATTGATTCATTTATTACTATTTGAGTTTTAACTAACCAAACATCATACCATATTGTTTATTCAGATAAGAAGTTATCAGTTTCATAATATATTTGAATGTCTGTTGCTAATTGGTCGACAACTGTTTTGCTGATATATTTCATTTATTGGGGATGTAGCTTAAATAAACTAAATGTTTATGTTTATCTGAAAAATTGGGGTCGCAATGAGAAAATTAAAGAATCTATATAGGGAATAAAAATGTATCGTCCATGATACTAATTTATAGTCAGTGGGCTAATTTGCTCTTAGAGTTTGTTTTTTAGCTCGTCTTGTTATTGAAAGCTCAAAACTTATTTCCTCTGCAATATTATTAACAGTAGTAAGTATAACTTCAAACATTGATACAGATGCTGCACCAGACAACCTTGCTCTATTTTAATAAATCTTATTCTATGACATGTAAAGATGGCGTTATTGTTTATAATATTGAAAGATATTTACTTATCACTACAAGAGAAATTATATCCTTGTAGTCAATGCATTCCGACAGCTGTGATTTGATATTGCCATTCTGCAATACTATCCAAGATAAATCACGAAAATTCTCCTCTGAAATTCGTTTCTCCATTAATACACTCAGAGAATCTAACTCCTAGAGATAATTGCAATGTCGGTCGATTCATCAGCCAAAATGGAGAGTTCAACAGCACCATTACAGCGGCCACTATGTCATCTCGAATAATATTTCCGCAAATATCAATAATTTCATTTTGGGTCTGTGGTGTTTAATTTGCCTCAAAGAGGAATTTAAATTGTTCTGCAAAACACTATTGTTGACACGATTGAAAACAAATTGTTTTCTGTTTTATTCTACGGTAGTACGGGCAGAATTATTTATCCTTACATTTCCTGGCAGTTTTTTCCTTCTGCTATTGCCACAACGTGTTTACTTCAATATTGGAAAATGTATGGCCTTGAGAATTTATATGAGTTCTTGCGGCTTTATGAAAGTCTATACATTTTACAAGTGCCGTAGTAATAAATGTCGCCTGATATCCTCTTTTCACTTGTTGTGTAAATAACACATACAACTTACATAAAGCACCTCTTAATTCCTCCAGCCTAGGGTTGTACTGAACAACCAAGCGTGACGAAAAGCTCTATTGCTGCGACCCGAGAGATGAAATGACACAAAGCAATCATAACATAGATTCTGGAGATAGTTATCAAACACTTGGGTAATTAGACCACCACTGTACTTCTGTATCAAGAAAGAAGAGACTTCATGAAATTATTACCACACTATTACGTGTAATGTATACTATAGTATTGTACTAGGTATATATCAGGGATGTCCAACTACGTGTCCTTTGTGTTGTACGTTGGTTCAGGTAAGATTACACCACTGTGCTATGTCATGCCTACCCCACCACTTGCTACATTCACGCGCAGAGGCTGGTTGTTGTTCTTCTCATGTTTAATGACCCATGACGCATGACTTCAATTTACATGTTGTTTGTTAATAGTTTATGATACGAAGACGATAATAAAGAATTCTGGTAACTTTTCCTGTTGCAGAACTGGTAGCGGAAGTTTATGTTTGCGATCTTCGAGCACTTAAACCATAGTTTTCTTTCTTGGCGAATGCTTTTCTCGCCGATGCGATGGATAGTGAGCGGTTGTCCTATTTCAAAGTAAGTTTTGGTGGACTCGCAACTGTACATTTGGAGCTGTAGGAATTTCAAGAGCACGGAGGACTCGAACAAGTAGAATAAAGTGTTAGTTCGATAGCAGAGTTTTTTACGTATGTCCCGGAACAAAACATCCCTGAGTAAAGGACGTGCTAAGAGACCGATCTCTCTTCTTGGGACAACCTATTATTGCGAAACATTATATTCTACACTTAGATTTATTAACTCCAAATATATGTCGGTTTTGACAGACAGACAGATTCTAATTTGAAAACAAGGTCTAACTTTCATATTATTTTAATTTTGCAAAATAAAATGGGTTTATTTAGTTTATAATCATGTGTGTGGCAAATAAAGATGGTTTTACTACGGTTATTAATATTATTTGGCCTGTTTTTGGCTTTTCTCGCCTTGTCAAATTAATTGGAATACTTAAAGCAGCAAAATATAACAAATTTTTTTTTAATACGTTCAAACGAATAATAAGGTCATGTTTTGGGTGGTTTTTTTACTAAGTTTGCTAAAAATGATGTTTTGTATTATTAATGATGCCAAAACTTGTGTTTTAGAAAAGTTTTCAATTTTGTATCTATACATTATTTTTCAACGTGAAAAGGGCTGCACGAAGAGTGGTCACCCCTGGTATATATAATATTAAAAACTGATCAATCTGTAATAATGAAAAGGTTCCAGGTTGGGGGAAGTGCCAACTCGCCCTCCCACCATGCACAGCGACAATATCTACCTACATATTCCAGGTTGGGGGAAGTGCCCCCTCTCGCCCTCCCCCAAGCACAGCGACAATATCTACCATCAACACAAGTGGGTTAGTCGTTTCTCCTCCGGAGGCTCATCCAACATAACGGGGATAGTAGAGGTCCTTGCTTCCCGACCACAATGACCTCGATACTCTCTCTCTCTCTCTCAATACTACATTTCTCTGTATCAACACTACTCTCAGGCACATGTAGCACGTTGATAAATGTCACAGACGACATAGACTAGCCATACATAAGCGCCAGTTTACACTTCTTATATCATTAGATCTTTCAAAAGCTGTTAATACAATGGCCTTTAATATTCTGTTAGCAAAACTGCAAGTATTATTTAATTTATCTCCAGACAGTATAAAGTGGGTGAGATCATATTTGCATGGCTCCAGCAAAGTGCTATGATGGGCAACACGTTCTCAACATGGCCGCCAGTAAAGTGTTATGATAGGCAACACGTTCTCAACATGGCCGCCAGCAAAGTGTTATGATGGGCAACACGTTCTCAACATGGCCACCAGCAAAGTGTTATGATAGGCAACACGTTCTCAACATGGCCGCCAGCAAAGTGTTATGATAAATAACACGTTCTCAACATGCCCGCCAGCAAAGTGTTATGATAGGCAACACGTTCTCAACATGGCCGCCAGTAAAAAAGTTATGATAGATAACACGTTCTCAACATGGCCGCCAGCAAAGTGTTATGATAGGCAACACGTTCTCAACATGGCCGCCAGTAAAAAGTTATTATAGATAACACGTTCTCAACATGGCCGCCAGCAAAGTGTTATGATAGGCAACACGTTCTCAACATGGCCGCCAGTAAAAAGTTATGATAGATAACACGTTCTCAACATGGCCGCCAGCAAAGTGATATGATAGGCAACACGTTCTCAACATGGAGTTAGCAAAGTGTTATGATAGATAACCTGTTCTCAACATGTCCGCCAGTAAAGTGTTATGATAGATAACACGTTCTCAACATGGCCGCCAGTAAAGTGTTATGATAGATAACACGTTCTCAACATGGCCGCCAGTAAAGTGTTATGATAGATAACCTGTTCTCAACATGGCCGCCAGTAAAGTGTTATGATAGATAACACGTTCTCAACATGGTCACCAGCAAAGTGTTATGATAGATAACACGTTCTCAACATAGCCATCAGTAAAGTGTTATGATAGGCAACACGTTCTCAACAAGGCCGCGAGTAAAGTGTTATGATAGGCAACACGTTCTCAACATGGCCGCCAGTAAAGTGCTATGATGGGCAACACGTTCTCAACATGGCCTCCAGCAAAGTGTTATGATAGATAACACGTTCTCAACATGGCCGCCAGTAAAGTGCTATGATGGGCAACACGTTCTCAACATGGCCGCCAGTAAAGTGTTATGATAGATAACACGTTCTCAACATGGCCGCCAGTAAATTGCTATGATGGGCAACACGTTCTCAACATGGCCGCCAGCAAAGTGTTATGATAGATAACACGTTCTCAACATGGCCGCCAGCAAAGTGTTATGATAGAATAACACGTTCTCAACATGGCCGCCAGTAAAGTGTTATGATAGGCAACACGTTCTCAACATGGCTGCCAGAAAAGTGTTATGATAGATAACACGTTCTCAACATGGCCTCCAGCAAAGTGTTATGATAGGCAACACGTTCTTAACATGGCCATCAGTAAAGTGATATGATAAGCAACACGTTCTCAACATGGCCACCAGTAAAGTGTTATGATAGATAACAAGTTCTCAATATGGAGTTAGCAAAGTGTTATGATAGGCAACACATTCTCAACATGGCCGCCAGCAAAGTGTTACGATAGGCAACACATTCTCAACATGGCCGCCAGTAAAGTGCTATGATGGGCAACACGTTCTCAACATGGCCGCTAGCAAAGTGTTATGATAGATAACACGTTCTCAACATGGCCGCCAGCAAAGTGTTATGACTGATAACACGTTCTCAACATGGCCGCCAGCAAAGTGTTATGATAGATAACACTTTCTCAACATGGCCGCCAGTAAAGTGTTATGATAGGCAACACGTTCTCAACATGGCCATCAGTAAAGTGTTATGATAGGCAACACGTTCTCAACATGGCCGCCAGCAAAGTGTTATGATAGATAACACGTTCTCAACATGGCCGCCAGTAAAGTGTTATGATAGGCAACACGTTCTCAACATGGCCGCCAGTAAAGTGTTATGATAGATAACCCGTTCTCAACATGAAGTTAGCAAAGTGTTAAGATAGGCAACACGTTCTCAACATGGCCGCCAGTAAAGTGTTATGATAGATAACACGTTCTCAACATGAAGTTAGCAAAGTGTTAAGATAGGCAACACGTTCTCTACATGGCGCCCAGTTGAGGCCAGTGTTCCACAGGGCTCAGTTTGAGGGCCATTGCTTTTCTCTGTGTGTTAACGATATTACTTCCTCATTATCAAACTGTAAATATCAGACGACCTCCAAATACATATTTCCACCCACCGTTCTTCAATAAATACCGTCATAACACGAATACATATTGACCTAGCTGCAATAAATGCTTGGTCTGAAAAAATGGACTTAAATTGAACCTTGATAAAACTCAAGCCATTCTTATAGGAACAAGCAGACTACTACTGAATGTGGACTGTTCTCTGCTGACTGACGTACGATTAGGAGTAGCCACAGTACAACTGACAACAATTACTGAAAACCTTGTTTTGTGTGATTGTTGAAGAAAATATTAATTGGACAGATCAGGTTGCTTTAATTTTCAAGAGAGTGTATGCCTGCTTACATTCACCGAGAAGATTAAAGAATATTCTCCCAGAAAATGTACGAATTATCCTTGTCCAGAGCTTAATATTGGCACACTTTGACTACTGTGACGTAATACACAATGACTTAAGAGATGATTTAGCAGAACGACTACAAAACACATGTGTTCGATAAATATTTAACTTATAAACGGCATGACCATATTTCTAAGAATTTTAATAAACTTGGTTGGTTAAAAATAAATGAAAGGTGAAAGCTACATTTATTAGTATTACGTCACAAAATATTATCAACTTCTCAGCCTCAATACCTCTCCTCACGGTTCCTATTTCTGAAAGATAAACACAGCCGAGCTACCAGATCAGAATACACTCTACAGATATATATTCCCATACATAGATCTCAAACATAGGCTCGTTCATTCACTGTCCTGGAACAAACTAGATAACTCTACTCGTCATTTAACATCTAGATTTGGAACAAACTAGATAACTCTACTCGTCATCTAACATCTAGA
>CABFVX010009241.1:0-19377 GCA_902151425.1 Timema shepardi
GCTAGGTAATTAACACGAGGGATGGGAGGTGCTCGGCTTATATCCGGCGCCATTTCAACAACGGCATCACCGGTTCTGAAATACGTTATTTCATTAAACCGCATCGGTGGACACGCGGACTAAACCTCAATCCTATCGAGTCCCGTTTGAGTGTAATGTATAGGCCTGAGCTTCGAGTACTGGCTAGTTGTGATGAAAGTGTTTTTTCTCTCTAAATTGTTGTTGGTTCTTCCTTCGCGCATATATTTCCTATAAATTCTACCTTATATCTTTATAACTCATTCGTGTGAATAAATGTATACAGTGTGAATGGATATTAAGATGTTACCCTCCTCCTAGCTAACGTGCTAGTTTCATGTTGAGCTAGACTGCTGAGGAAGGGGATATCAAGTTTCGAATCTCGCTCGGGAAAACTGGGGTGGTGTTTCCTAAGTGGATTTTGACTCTCCCTCCACGCAGATATTGGTTCACTTCCTCTAAATTCAACCTTACCAACATTCCCATTAGTGCAATTAGTACTTAAGCATCTAAGCCGAACGGGTAGTAAGACGCTGTGCTAAATAAATAAACAAGATGTGGTATTACCAAAGGAACGAGATCATCTATTAGCAATATCTAAACTAAGGGAATAAGAAGAGGCGGTTAAATCTTATGGAAAAAAACACTTTCATTCTTTTAGAGATAAACTAGATCACAATTATTGTTGATGAGGGGTTGGGAATTTAGTTAACACCCTGTGTGCCCCCTTAAATCAAAACAAATTCATCATTCCTCAACATAATCTACAACAGCTCAATCACTATATTATCTTCCCAATCATAGAATATGATAACATTGCTTGATTAACTTGAAAGTTTTAAAATTTGTTCAAGTTCAAACCAAGGTCCACTCATAAAGGTGGTAGTGTAGGTAGCGCAAGTTAAGGCCAGTGTTTTTGTAGTTCCTAGTTTCTATATAAACAAATCAAAAAATTCTACAGTAAGAATATAAAATTTAATTTTATTCACAGAGTGACCTAAGCAGTTTTTGAATATATGTCATGTGAATAGTGGCATTAGATGAGAAACTTTTTAAATGAAGATTAAAGTTGTAATTAAACTTTAGGACACCCTTAACAGATATTTAAGAACTTTTGAAGTGACCACGCGTGTTTCTACTGGAGAAATATTATATTTCTTTTTATTAAAAAAAAATATTTTGTTATAAAAACTGCAAATATACTGGCTTTTTTTTTCGCGTACTCTTCAACCACACCTTAAAATAAAATACTGATTATTAGTCAATATTAGTTACTCTGCATTTATTACTATATTTTCTAAAAGATAATTTTAATGACAATACGTCTATAACATTAAATAAAATAGCTACTGAATTGTTTTTAATTACTGACGTGTATAAAAGTTCAATTATATTTCCCTTTTTATTTATTTTATGTTACCAAAAATATTTTGCTTTTAGCTATCTAAAATTGGAGGAAAAAAATAGACAAAATAAGAATATCCAGTGTTTCTTATATTTGAGCTAAGTCAATGTGCATATAAGAAAATAAGAGCCTAAAAATAAAATAGTATAAAGTAAAATATATTAAAGTAAATCAAAATAATATCTAAGAACTACTGAATGCACAAGACAAACTACTTTAGTCCGAAAATTAAAGTGAATCCCCCAGTGTCAACAATATCACCAAATTTAACATGATTATGTCATTCCATTCTTGGGGCTATAATATGGCCTGTCACCATGGTTTTTTAAATTGTTTTACACATAACCTTTTTATATGTTTTAAGTGACAAAATTTTCAGTTGAAAATGGCTGTCGCAAGAGCTGCAAGAGCACTGAAAAGAAGTTGGGAGTTTGTTTCCGAAGCGTTTGAAATGCCAAGGTTTGAATTTATTAGTATTTAAAAAAAACGTACGATTATATATGTATATATTAATCTTTCCACCTTTTTACCTTAAGTAAACTACCCTTATTTTTAGGTCTGGATATTAAATTCCAAAAACCCTTCAGGGAAACCCTATGAAAACCCTAGGGGCCATGTTTTAGCTCAATCGGTAAAATTGTTTCGGCTCTAGGTCAAGACACAGACGACATCGCAAAATCTGTTTCGTGGGGGTTATGAAACGTCCACATTATTATAAAAATCTTGAGTCCTTCTTTGAAAAGTCCATGGCTCTATTAGAATCGTCTGACAACTGTTTTCAATTGCCTGTTGTCAATCTGCTTAATGATTTAGTGGAGTGAATATGTTATGGACAAAGTGAATAAAAAGTCACTATGAAAAATGACCTGATATTATACATAGTGACCAAAGCAGTCAAGCAAAGTGAGATATATTTATTAATTTATAATTTTTACCTGGCAGTATGCATACTGCTCCACACTCTTTGAGAAATGTGATTTTTTTAATAAAATACTTTTTATTTAATAATCTGTAATAATTGGTACTTCATATATCAAACAAAATACAATAAACTAGTTAAGTTTGTTAGGTTAGGCTAGTTAGTTAGGTAAAGATAGTTAGGATAGGTTAGTTAGGTTTGGTTAGCTATGTTAGGTTATATTCTGAAAATTTAAACATGACACCTGGACACATGAATCGAACCCGGGACCTTTGGCTTAGTACGCCAATGGTCTAACCACTGAGATAGTGATCTTAATAAAATCACACATTTGTAGTCAACGATTTCCTCACGTCCATCATAGATTCTGCCTTAAAATATGAGTAAAGAATGATCCTGAGCACGGGACGAATCCTAAATAGCTCAGTTGTTAGAGCATTGGCGTATTTAGCTAAAGGTTCCGGGTTCAATTCTCGTGTCCAGTTGTCATTTTTAAATTTTCATAATATGATATATAGATGGAGTAGTCCTCAATGAAATGCATTAATAATAGCTTTGGCTATTTGAATCTTATGTTAGGTGTGTTAGAATAGGTTAGCTATGTTAGGTTGGTTAGATTATGTTAGGTTAGTTAGACGTTGATTGGCTGGCACATGATTGGATGTACTGTACATTGTTCCCACCCTGCCAGTGACGTTGTACTGCATTTTTTTCGCCTAGCCTGAAAAGTATGGAACATTATGCATTCTGCCCGGTCAAAATGATAAATTAACAAATATTTTTCCCTTTACTTGACTGCTTTGGTCACTATGCATAATATCAGGTCAATTTTCATAGTGACCTGGGTAATCACTTCGTCCATAACAAGTACACTAAGCTCTTTAAGTATCCCATACAAAAAAAAAGTACGAAGGTTTAAGGGGAGGAGATTGGATAACGACTGGACCTCCTCGACCTATCCATTTCATCCCGTCACATTACCCCCCGACCCCCAAGCTCCCCGTCCAATACTCTTTTTCTCTTTTTGTATGTGTATACTTAAAGGGTTTAGTGTATTAATCTCTAATAAAAGGGAGTTGAAAACGGCTGTCAGCCGATTAGAATGAACGAAGCCAAGGATTTTTCAAAGAACACGCAACAGTCGGATTTGAAGACAAAATCGTGTAAATTGTGTTATGTTGTCCTAGTTTCATAAATAAATCCAAATTGTCGTAAATACACTAAAATTAGTTAATATTTCCCGAAATTCTTTTTTCCTGATTTCCTAACACCCCGATGACGAATATACGAGTACGTGACCGCAAAAGACCGACTTCCGAGGGGTATTTCATCATCAACAACATTTCATAGCCCTCCAAACCCGTTAAGTCTTCCCCCCACCCTTGTAAAATCTACAACTGAAGTAGAAGGCTGATGAGATTGAGCGACTAGCTACAATGGGAAACTTGTGTGGTAATGGGAGATAACAGCATGTAGAGCCCTTTTTGTATTTTATAAGGTAATATTTTTGTGCCGTGTAAGCCCAAATAAAATTTCCTTTTTTATCCTAATTTTTTTTTTAAATTTCTGACAGAATAAATTGACCGTATCTCTGTGTGAGTTGGTTTGCGTACTTATATTCCCTAGGCTTTTTTTTATTCATAATAAGTACCACAAGATCTTAAAATTCCGAACACTTAAACATCATGTATGGAGCCATTTTTTAAGAAACATTGTGACGATAAAGATAATGCTAAGAAATCTATGAATACCTATTGGATTAGGAGATTCCTTATGCTTACACTATCGAAAGGTGTATTGTCGAACATTGACAACATCGAGCATCCAAATTTTCCAGCGAATGCGATCCGGTACGAAGGCAAAGGTAGACTCAGATCAGTCACAAAGTCTCTCACTTGATCAACATCCGCGGACAAACGTGCATTCCATACCATTAATGATTTGTGATCAAATTTAACATCAGAATATTCTTTATAAAAATGAGTTGTATGACATACATTGTCTAGAAATTAACAACAGTTGTTTGATTATGTTTTAATTTTAGTAAAATTTTGACGTTAGATAAAATAACTCTAACAATGTTTTAAACCATAAATAACTTTAACAATGTTTTAAACCATAAATAACTTTAGTGAATGTTTAAGACATATTAAGTAGAACTGAAAACCTAATAAGGAACACATCATATGTCGAATACATAGGCTACACTTTAGTACTAGATTTACGGCCTGATTTTTAAAAGATCTACTGCCATACACATTAAAATTGCATCAAAAACCCACTTTTTAGAAGAAAAAAAGTATATAAATAATAAATCTCATTACTCGAATAAAATTTTGGGAGCGACAACAGAGGTTGATAATGAAAGTTGCTAAAGAATACTAAAAATGTCCCTTCTGTCTTCCGTGTATAGCAAGTGCGCTCGCCTTATGGTAGGCCCTCATATTCCTGAGGACTTGTCCTCGACAGCTGCCCAGATGAATGATGTTCCTTCACTGGACTCCATGATGAACCTGTTGAGCCCCAAGCGCTTCCCACAGAAGAGGCACCATCAGCACGAAGAAAATAGGTGCCCTCAGCAAAACAAGAAGAGATGCCTTCAGCATGTTGCGATGGTAAGCAAGGTTGAGTAGGATATACGGTGATCCTTTACTGGCAGGGGCATACCGAGCGGGGGTGATTTTGTGGATTCAAACCCTTCCTTAAATACTGTTAGTAATGTGTTTTATATCACTACTCAATGACCATTGAAGCCTAGTGAAATTCATAACGCCCTAAGCACCAATTAGATAAATCTTTAAATTAATACAAGAATGCTTCAATATTACAAACATACTTTGCCATCTCCTGATTGCTGGGGGACTTTAACACAATCCACGACATGCAGAACCACCCACCCTCTTTCTCCTCTAAAAAAAATACTAATTTAGTTACGACTCTATTTACTGAAAATTAAAAGATTGAACAATACAGAACAAAGCAATTCTGTGGAGTACGGCACACTCCCGATTAGTGTAATGGTTTTAACTTTATTCGTACACAGCGTACATACCCGTCCAAGATATCCTAATTTAATTACTCTGTTGGGGGTAGGTATGAGGAAGGCAATGCATCCACACTTACAGGATAGGAGAGGATCAAAATAACCTTCCGCACCCAGAAGGAATTTGAATTCCTTTCCCTGTCGCCGGCAAATCAGACTAGACGAGATTGATGTCTAGCCCACGTTGCAAGATGACTGGGAGATCGAGGTTCAGATCCCGCTCGGGTATACTGAGGGTGGTTTTTGCTGAATGATAACCTACTCTCCTCTCACGCAAATAAGGATAGATTGGCTTAAAGTTTCTTCTTTCCTCGTCGATGACCCATTAGAATAATTATCCTCATGTATGTGTATTACTATAGTAAGATGTGGAGATAAAAAAAAAGTAACCACTGATCAGCACATAGGCCTATAGCATTTCAAGTTCTGATTTGGGAGGTCAAGGGAACAATCACAAACAACCTCGTTCGGGAAGGTTTTCCCACATTCCTTCCAAGCGAATGCTATTGCACTGCCTTTTAACTTCCCTGCTCATGCTTATATATTTCAGAATTAGTTAAAATAATGTTAGTAGTAGTAGTAGTAGTAGGAGTAGTATTTATAGGGCTAGTTTTTTTGTGTTTTTTTTAGCACCACGTCTTACTACCCGTTCGGGTTATACGTTTAAGTACTAATTACGCTAAATGTATTAATAATTGGGAAGGTTGAATTTGTAGGAAGTCAGGAAGTGAACCCACATTTGCATGGAGGGAGAATGGAAAACTATTTAGGAAAAGTCACCCCCAGTTCACCCGACCGAGATTCGAATCTCGATCTCCCCGTCCTTGGCAGACTAGCTCAACACGAAACTAGCGCATTAGCTAACTACGTCACCGAGGCGGGTGTATAGGGCTAGTTATTGGGCTATGGTATATCCCTAAGAAGAAAGAAGGAGAAGGCGAGTCTTAAATAAATGCATGAACAATCGACTTGGAAAAGCTGTGCGCCATATCCGTTGACAAATTCCCGTCTGTGCATTTGGCCTGGGAGTGAATCCAAGCCCCATGAATCGGATTCTAGCATAGTATCGCACAGCCAAGTCCGTCATTTTTGTTTAAGTCATCAGTAGATTTATGTTAGAGTGCTTTGCTAAAACTAATTACCTGGTACTCAATAAATAAAGGTTATCACTGAACCACATACATTACAATAGAGGATTTTATTCATGCCTTCTCGTGCGGGAAAGATACATAACATGTTCTACCTTCTTATTTTTTTTAGGGAACTTCATTTCCTGGTCGCAATTAGGGAGAGTATAAAGGATTAAAGGCTGGATATATGAAGTAGACATTTGGACGTCAGCCTCCCCCATTCGACCTGAACTTATTATTCGTATATTGGGATATTGATTGAATCCCGAGACTAGACTAGACTAAAGTAAAGTAACAAGAATTTAAAAGTGACAAAGGTTTTTTGACTTTCTAACCAATTCATTCCCTATTTTATTCATTCAAATACAACCCCATTATCATCCATTCTCGTCATTTATTTTTCAAGCTTACATAGTAATTCCCTATAAATTGCTTTATCCTTTATATTTTTGTTTTATTTTATTTATTTTAATTTTGTGATATCTTAAGACAAAATAATGAATGAGTTATTTTTTTGTCAACGTAAACTTATACCCCAATAATTATAATAGCATTCGTTTGCAAATAATTTCTAGCCCTGTACCCCGGAGCCTCCAGACGTACCAGAGCTTCCAGAATGTCTAAATGTCCGTATCTTTCAACCAAAGACTCCCGATAACCATCACAAGAAAGGATGGCAGATGGACTTCAGCCCTCACTGGCAGACAGAATGGGCGCCCAGGTAAACCAACGAATGACAGCGATGTATTTGTACAGGAGAGGAACAAGGAACGTATTGGAATATATTAGTGTATTCCTCCCTTCCCTCCAAGCTGTCATTGTTTTAATGACGTCAATTTGGACACAATCACATGAGTGACCTTTAATTAACAGCAGTGCATTGTAAAATTTAAAACTCGGTGTATTCAAAACAATAGTTTTATCGGTTGTTCTCCATGTTTGTGAAACATGGTCCCTAGCCTTACATGACGAACATCTATTTAGGGTTTTCGTGTTCGAAAACAAGGTGCCTAAGAATAAATTTGGTCTAACACGAGACGAAGATACTGGGAAGTTGAACAGGCTATATAATGATGATATATATATATATATATATATATACCCGGTGCTTATCACAATACATTGTTAGGATAATCAAATCTTGTATTTTACGATGGGCAGGAGATGCAGCGGGAACGGAAGAATCTAGAACTGTGTTCAGGCCTCAGGGTTTTGACTGGCAAACCCAGTTAGGAGAGACCATTGGAAAGAGCTAGATGCAGATGGGAGGGTAACATTAGAATGGACCTAAATGAGGTGTGGTGTAATGAGGTGTACTGGATAGAGCTAGCTCAAGAAATGGATAAATGGCGTACTTTTGTAAGTGCTGCAATGAAATTTTGGTCTATATTAAGTCCCTTGTCCCAAATTATTTCTTGAATAAAATTTGAGATAATTTTACTATATGTTAGTTTTCTTGGACCATGCACTAATCGGGTAAGGATGAAGGTAGTATTACAGAGGATTTATCCACAGCTACTTAGTGGAAGAGAGTGGGAAACTATCCAAGAAATAATGCTCGTTTCATCTGGCTAGATTAGAGCCTCTGTAACCCTTCACTATCAAATTATACCCTTATGAGACTGAATCCTATATCCTTGTTTCCATACGTACGTTTTTATTCATATAAATGCACAGACATATCAGAATATAATAATAAAATAACACGCAGGACTATCCCCGGTGAAGACAAGGACTGGCTGGCTTATAATGATTTCATCCTCTGCAGCCGGATGGTTATATATATATATATATATATATATATATATCATTCGCTTTGCATTTTCTTTGCAAGTGGATGTAAACTAATGTAATTTCAGAGCCGTTTTTTTATAGGTCTTACCGTTTAGCCACAAGAGACTTCTAAAGAAAGGTCCACATCGACTTTAAAGTTGCTCCGCCATTTTGAATTTTTTTCAGGGGTTAAAAATCAATTATTTTCAACTTTTTGGAATTTTCCCGTCGGTTACAGGCTATAAGCTATAAGTTTGTCAAATTTCAAGTTTCTAGCTCATCTGGAAGTGGGTAAACATTAATGTCAGTGAGTGAGTGAGTCAGTCAGACATGTAGCTTTATAGTAGTATAATTATGTATGTACACTGTCAAAGGATAATATTTAAATAGTTTGGCTAAGCTTTGAAATACATGATGGCCGATTGTAGATGGGTTACATTGACGAGAAGAGAGATATTTTTTTTTTTTCTGTCCGTGTTTTTGGTTGTTTTTATTTTAGCTGTAAAGTGTTTATTCTTATCATTATAACAATTTTTACCCTTTAGGCCTTGAGAAAAGCTACATGGTGATTAGTGGAAACCTGTTAACGATAATCATAAAGGACACCATCATGTTATTCGTTCTAGCGGAGACACCCTCTCATCGTTGAAGCTCCAGTTCCCTACAGAAAGCCACGCCATCTCGTTCTGTGAGAAGTACGGCTGGCAGTGGGACTTAGAACGACAGCCAGAGAATCATCACCCTTCCTATGGTTCCTACCAACCCGCAAGTAGGAAAACGTCGAACCTTCATGAGCGTTTGGAAGCAGCTGCTAGTCTGAAGAGCAAAGTGTCCTTTACCGGTAAAAGCATCACGAGCAGGGTCACGGAGGAAGAACTGTGCACGGGTCGCTCTATGGTCTCGTGGGAGACGCCCAGCCAGACGGCCCTTTACATTGGCAGCGCCGTCAGACCTTTCCTCAACCTGACCTCGTTCAGAAACAATGCCGTGGATATAGGGGTCGCTGGTGCTGGCGCTGGTGCTGGTTCGACGGGGATAGTCTCCGGGAATGGGGTCGGACGTTCCTTTCTAGATATGTACAAGAATATAGACCCTAGATACAGGGTACCTCTCAGCAACAGCAGTACGGGCATCCATGACAGTCCAGGTCCCAGTGAGGATGCAATCGTCCGAGATGACTCGGTTTAAAATCTTTGGTGGCTGGGCTAGGACCTTCTTTTAGAAAGCCTCACACTAATATTTAATCAACAAAATATGCAGATCTCAAAAATAGCCACGTGTTTTTTTTCAGGTGTGTGTGAAAAACTAATAAGCCAATCTATACGTGCGCTTCAATATTGAAAACTTTTAAAACAGAAAAACGTATTAATTCTGGATATTTTATTGTATAATTTATTGTATTCTTACATATTAAAAGTCTTTGTTATAATGAATTGGCGTGCTTAGTTCAAATAGATTATTATTGTCTGTCACTTTTTTATAGCACCGCGTCTTACTACCCATTTGGGCTATGTGTATGAATGTACTAATTACGCTTATGTGTTAGAGAAGAGTAAGGTTTAATTTAGAGTAAGTATACCCACATTTGCGTAAAGGGAGAGTGGAAAACCATTTAAGTAAAAATACCCTAAATACACCAGATTAGGATTCTCCATCATCAGCAGCACAGTTTATTGGAAGAATGACGCCTTAGACCATGCGGCCACCGAAGCAGGTTTTGCTAATAATTAAAGTTAGCTCAAATACTCTGTTTAATATTTTAATTACTACTATTTTTGTTAAAAAAATTAATTTTTTTAAATATAAGTAAAGTTCGCAGGGATAGCATATGAATAAAAACGAATATAGGTAGCATGTTCTTGAAAACTCCGTGTGCTTAGTTTCTGGCCCTCAGTGGAAATCCAAATCGTAAATTCTAGGTCAGTCATCATATTGTTTTTATTAGTTGAGGTATTTAACGCGCACTTTCTGAAACGACTGATTAAATCAGCAAACGAAAATGTCTAAGAGTGAAAGTGAAAGGGCCCACTAATTTTTACAGGAAGGTATTTTCTATTACTTTTCAAGGGTTTTTTTACAAGCCACGATCGGCATGGAAGCGACGGTTTAGTTATCCTCTGAAGAAAGTTTATGCTACGGAATTTTACCGTTAAAAAAATCCGTTAAATCCATTGGGATTTGAACCCGCGAACAGCGGATGCTGAGGCGAGTACCTTACCCAAAGACCACCGAGTTCGACAGTAGTTAGATGCTCAATCGATTGAGCTTATACTTTTTTCCTACTACTCTTTTGGTTTATCAACTTAGCTATAATAATTAATGGGTTAGGGATGAGGAAGTTAATTTTTTTTAATGAAATATACCGGCTTTAGCGTTAAGAGAGAATGGGAAACAAATTCCTCGATCGGTACACTCAGCCGAGATTCAAACCCCCAACATCTCTCACCGGCAAACCGGAGCAGACCAGAGTGGTGCGTGCCAACTAACGCGGGTCTTCTAAATTTGATTATTAATAGCAAGAAGATGCAAGCTATTGGTCATTTAGGGTAACTGATACAGTTTAACTCTCATAGGACATCTGACAGCTAAAATAGTTACTGGATCTACTTTCACGTATTCATAAAACAAGTCATGTGAATGCAGCTGTCATTTTTGTTAGATTTTTAAATAATACTTATAAAATAACACTAATTAATACTAATCACAGTAAAATAATAGCTATGTTGACCGCAATAATGTTTGTATTTTCTAAAAGTTTTTCTCTCTACCAAAATCCTACTATACATATAGGTTTACAAGTATTGTTTTGAACTATCCTACCGCCATAGTTTTCCAAGCGTCTTGCTGAGCTCGGCGTTATGAAGCTGAGGATATTGATCCGCCAGTTTCCTCCGGGCGGCTTGAGCCCAAACCATGAAGGCGTTCATCGGTCTCTTGATGTGCTGCTTTCGTTTCGCCGTCGATTTCTGAGTCACTGGAAGCAGCGTCCAGTCGTACCCTAACAGAGAGAGATGATATCTTACACATCAGTAAACAATTTCGCTACAAAGGACCTTTTAAACTATAAAGTGTAAGGACCCGGTTACCCTGCAAGGCAGCGGTATTGTCTTTACTGGATTTAAGGCCCTGTATACTGTAATAGCCTCATTGTGGTAGAAAAGGTATCAGTAAAATTACGACTGCAACTCATTGATGACCTCAAATAAGAAAAGAAGATGAATTTTCATGATATAAAAATAAATGGTACAAAACTCCGCAAGGACTTTCTCGCTATATCGTTTAAAAATGGAGATATTTTCACCCAAAACTCGTAGTATATATGTGAAACGAAATAATATACACTACCAAACCCAAGCATAAATTGCACTATACTTATGTAAAACTTTTTTTTAGTCCCGGTTTTAAATTTTATAATTTTGTTTTTAAAGAACTAATGTCCTCATTTGTATGTTTGGACCGATAAAAAAGATAAATAATAGATCCACAATAGTAACACTTCGTATTAAAATTTCAACTTCCGATTAAAATTTTCGACATTTTATTAGGTGTTGCAAATCTGCATGCCATCGCATTGCTATTAAATTCCTAATTTATATATTTTGACCAATAAAAAATTTAAATATTGACTATTGAGTCTAAAATGGATATATATCATTGTTGTACAAACATTTCTCCTAAGAGGTTTAAGGAAAAACAACATAAACTTTTTGAGAAACGTACTTATATTTAATTACTCTATGGCATTGGGGAATTATTGCGTTAAGACTTAAGTAGTATTTCTCTACAACTAAAGCTCACAAAATTGTATTAATATATTTGCCAATATCTCAGAAACTGTTGGTTTCATAAAAATATATTTCATATAAAAGTTTATTTTTATTTTTAATAGTACTATAATTTTGCAATGTAAAGTTATTTAGTATCTTAAATAGTTGCGAAAATAACGGAAATTTCAACTTCTGTAAAGTACCCTAAAAGTCATTTTCTCGGGAAAATGACAAAAGCCAGTTTATTTGTAATCTTAATCAACACCTAGATACGAATTTTAATCAAAATCGCTAAAGCTGATTTTGAGAAAATCTATTTTTTCTCTTTCCGCCCTTTATTAAACTACTCTTAATTTTAAGTTCAAACAGATGGCATTGCAAATACCACTTTTTGGGTTTCGGGGGGTCATGTCTTATTTTCAGAAGTTCAAGATGACCTTAAAAATACACTTTTATGGCTTAAGTTAAGGTAAATTATATCCCCTGGACCCTTCGGTAGATCCCCCTACCCCCGCTCCAATGCAGCCCCCCCGCCCCCCAATGTAAAATCCATGAGCTGCGACTGGTATTTAATTAGTTTGTAAGTCATATTTTTTTGGCATACTCATTCTGTTCGAAGGCGCACGTTTAATATTCCTAATAAGCCAAAATGATACGTCCTTAATGATGAAGGGATGTTGTAGTTGCCAAACCGAGCCGAGAGGGTTTACTAACTGCATTCTGCCGGAAATACTTTCTAGTAAAGTTACAGCTAGCTGTCCCTCTAGTTGAACAACGTAAGAAGAAGGGAGAAACAAAAACTTTTGATCATTGTAGGTAAAAAAAAAAAGCTGTAGGA
Source organism: Timema shepardi (assembly GCA_902151425.1). NCBI lineage: Eukaryota > Metazoa > Arthropoda > Insecta > Phasmatodea > Timematidae > Timema > Timema shepardi. The sequence goes on from CABFVX010009241.1 coordinate 12,894, forward strand.
AGATCTGTGACTTTGATCCTTGAATCTGACTTATAATAATTTGGGACTCAAAACAAAATATACCAGACATTTTCTAGAGAATTTAATTTTTGTTATAAACTTTGTTTGTTTTTCAAATTCCTGTTGCCACGGAGATTATAAAATTCTTTGTGTATGTCCATAACCAATGTGAAGAGAATAGAAGGCAGCGCCTGATGGATACATACATCTGATTAGCTAAACTTGTGACGTCACTCAGTACACAAACCAGTGCGTTACATATACAAATATATTTAAATGACAAACTAAGTTGTTAAAAATCAGGTAATATTTTGAAACTTACAAAAATAAATTAACTTTTAAAATCCTTACCAATGTCCAATTAATGACATAACTCTACTAATTAAAAAATCTTAGGGATTTATTTGACTGTCTTCGTATTAAAATATAACTGCTGTTAACTGGGTGACGTAAGCAATGACATAATTAATTTCCTCCGAGAGACGCTACTTTTCTATTCACTTAACATTGTATAAAACTCCTGTTGCCAGAAAGATGTATACATTAAAAAGGATATTCTGTTGGCGTTGCTACAGGGGCCAATATTTAAAAATGTTCTTTATGCAACCCCACCCTAATCAACGAATCCTCACTGCAACAATTCTCTTCTTTGGTTTATGACAACTCTTGCATAATCCAATGATCACCCCAACTCGTCGGATCGACGTCAATATACTGACTCCTGTTGCACCCACTCTCCACAATGTTCTTCTGATATTGACCAGACGCTTTCCTGACGTCTTAAAAACATTGCTTTTTAACGAAACACTATGTATATTTATAAAGTAGCATATAAAACCTTAACACGCTCCACACATGATATAAATTCTACTATAAGCAGTTTCTTAAATATGTCATCTTGAAGGTGATTTATATCTCATACAAGCAGTTTTGGTGCAACCAAATGGGGAGGGGTAAAGGGTAGGGGCACTAACTATACCCTAACCCTTATGTGGATGTAAGTGTCTAAGAATTAGCTAACGGGAATATTTTAATATTTATTCTATCCTAATATTGTCGGTACAATATTGCGGCCCGCGAGACAACAAGAAACACAAACTTGAGCCCTTGGACGCTAAAAAGGGTTGAAGACCCCTGATATAGGCTAAAGAGTTTAATTCTCGGGTGGTTATTACTAGCACACTTGAACGTAGGACCTAAAACAAACACGTCTTTTAAACCGGGCAAAGTGTATACATTGGAAAGAGGCTCGCCTATTTATCTATGACGGAATAGGCATTTCGAGATAAGTTTAATGAACCAAATTATTATTATAAATTATGTCATAATTATTGAGGCTTTTTGAGGAAATAATGTGCTATCCCACAACAACAATATAGTAATTATTCTCTAATAACAAACGTTTTTATGTTGATTTCTGGAAGTTCAAAGTTTTCATCAAACTAGAAAAAAAGAAGAATTATTTAGACTTAATAGTGTTTGATTTGATTAAAAGGTTACATAATAATGCCTCTTTGGTTTATAGTTCCTGGATAAAGATCCATAGGTCCCTGGTTTGATCCCCGGCGGTTCCATATTTTGTGCGAAGCAGTGGGTCTGGAAAGGGGTCACACTCGGCCTCGTTAGGACAAATGAGCTACTTGAACAAACAAAACTAGTGGCTCCAGTCTATTAAAGTGAGAACAACGGCTGGAGGGTTCGTTGTGCTGACCCATGACTACCTCTAAAAGCATAAGTTGGCCCTAGCCTTACCAACAGACGGCGGCTTCTCGATTGTGGGCTGATGTAACTGTAGGTTTATATATATATATATATACTTACCATACATCCCGGTTTGAAGGTTTAGTCCCGGGGTCCCGACCGGTTTGTCATTTTGTCCTGGTCAGAAGAAAAATGTTAAGAATATGAAAAATGAAACACAAAAAGTGAAAGAAAATAGGCAAATATTAGTTGATTTGGTAAAACTGCTTACTTTTTTTTCCATTACGTCCCCACAATATCCGGAGTCAAAGAGTCAAAACAAATCACAGCGTGCGGGTGCAGACTGGATAAGTCTGCCGAGGTCTGCATAGATAATAAAGAGTGGAGTTATGTTCGTCTGTAAGCAAGTAGTCTAAGCCGATGTTATTTAACTAATAACTTATTTCATTTATCTCGTCTGTGACTGATTATTATGATTTTGAAGTTAATATTTTGATGTAAATCCTTTTATTTTAACAAGTAAAACATGCCAAAAAGAAACAGTAAATTTACTGATGATAAAAAAAAAAAGAATATCCATTTCTGAAAAATATTTGTGGCCAAGTTCAAAGGGTTAAGTGTGAACAGTGTTCCTCAGAATTTTCAATTTCTCATGGTGGGCGTTTCGACATTAAATATCATTTAAGATGTGCGAAACATAAAGATTGACTGCAGCCACAGGTTCTTCAAAACTTTTGGCGTATTTTAAAAGCGCTGATCATGTTGCTAAAGACCTTTTAATAGCTTCCAAAGAATCAAATTTTACGTTTCATACTGCTGCTCATAATTTAAGCTTTTAAACTTTGTATTGGTAATCTAAATTAATCTCCAAGTTATTTGAACCAAAGTTTGGTGTTGCCAGAACGAAGTATGAGGCTATTGTTGTAGATGTGATTCCACCAATAACAATTGATGAACTTCACAAAGATTTAAGTAAATCAAATTTTGTGACATTATCAATTGGTGCTTCCAACAGAAAAGAAGTTAAAATTGTACCTTGTGTTGTGTGATACTTTATACCAGAACCAGGAGTAAAAGTTAAACTTTTAGACTTTCAATATGTTCTTGGTGAAACATCAGAAATATTGTCAAACTACCTGTTGTTAGTTATCAAAGACCATGATTCATCAACAACAACAAAAGTTATTGGTATTTGTGGTGACAACTGCAACACAAATTTTTGAGGCGTAAAACGGGAAGGGTAAGACAATGTTTACAGCCGATTAAAGAAAGAAACGAGAAGAAATATTGTGAGTGTTGGTTGTGTTGCCAATATTGTTCACAACTGTCTTCAAACAGCTGTTGATGTTTTACCTATTGAATTAGAAGTTCTTATGGTAAACATGTATAAATATTTTCACATTTATAGTGTGGGTATTACTCGGCTGAAAGAGTTATATGAGTTTGTAGACGTTGAATAGCAAAGAGTTATGCAACGTGGCAATACCCGATTTCTTTTACAGCTACCAGCTATTGAAAGGATACTTCAAATTTATGAAGGACTAAAGTCTTACTGTTGCTCTCAAGAACACTGCCCGTTGATTATAAAAAAAGTTATTTCAGAATGATTGTGGGGAAATGTATTTGTGGTTCGCTCATGGGCAGCTAAATCTGTTTAACAAAATACTATTGACCATAGAGAAAACAAAAGCAAGTGCAACTGATATTGTTATCGAAATTAAGAAATTGAAAACAAATATTGAAGAAAGGCGGGATGATAGATTTATACCACAAGGATCCAAAAAAAGTTCAAGGCACTGCCTCCTTGGCAGGATGCATTAATGTTGATATGGTTATGAAAGGATTTACCGATTTTTATGATCAATGTGTCCTACATTGATCTATGGGAAAATAGTTTCATCAGTGAAATTATATGACCCGAAATTGAAAAATCATCAGAAAAAATTAATCAAACACCTGAAAATGGTGCAATAAGCTTAGATTAACTATTTAATGAAGTGGTGGTTGCCAAGGTATTTTGGTCTTCAAACTGTGATACTTTCAAAACTACAAACTTAAATTCTGAAGAAAGGTGGGTTCAACTATTCAATCACTTCAAAGACCAGAACATTTCTGTATCCAACCTACGCTGAATTGTGACGTACTTTTTTCTGCCTACGCACTTCCACTCCTGATGAAAGGATGTTCTCACTGATGACAATATATGGTCTAAAGAAAAAGGAAGAATGGAATAACCAACAACGAAATGCCTAATGCACTGCAAAATAAACATTGAAATAAGTTGCACTGAGTTTTATAAAAAGATAAAGAATAGCAAATAATTTCTAAAAAAAAAGGTTCACGCAAGTAAAAATACGATTTGTTTCAACCAGATAATTAATGTGTTTACACAGTAGACTTAAAGTTTGTTAAATCTCTTAGTCTAAAGTATATTATGTTTTATAACTTCATAATTTTCTCTGTAATGCATTCAAGTATAGTTCTATCAGTGAGTTTGGCCTCAGTTTTCAACTAAATAAATTATCAAAATTAGCTTTTAACTTTTAAATGGGAATTAATTTTTAAGAATTACTATTTTGTAAAATAGCATATTTTTGTCCTAGATCCTTCAGTTGTAGTATAAGATTTATTCTACCTCTTACTTCAAAAAATATATTATTGCCTACTGTAATGTTTTCCAACTTATTAATTAAAATAAACCTTTTTCTACTGTATATTATCGTTATAAACAAAACTACATATATATCAAAATAAGTCGCATCGTCGATCTTTCTTGAAACTGGTAATCAACGCAAACACGTCTTTGATTAATGTATATTTTATTGTGTTTACTGAATATATCAGCACGTCAAGGATAATTAAAATTGACGTCTACTTTATTGAAACATGATCATCAAGATGTGCATCCAAAACAAAATTCATATAGTAGTAGTTCCTTTGTAAACGATCCGTAAACTTCGTAGTGTGGAATAGAAAAAGACAGGAGGAAAAAATAGGGTTGAGAGGAAGGGGGACCCAAAAGGTCTAAATTGAGAGCTGAAAGGTTGGAATTAGTGGTCCAAACCTCTTCAGTTCAGCTGTTGACGTTGAAGGTGTAGCAAGGCGTGACGGTAAACCATCGCCCTGCCAGAACGGCACAATAATTCTTCATTCCTCTTTCACATTCATTTATCCAAGACGGATAATTAGTTGAAACAACCAAAATATATCAAGACACGTCTTCTTTGATGCAAAGTATATAAGGGGAAGATGTGGGGGTATTTGAGTGGCGATTACTGGAGACAAAAGAACGAGTACTCGTCAATTAGTTTGGTGGATCCAACTGTCATCAACCAGAATTCGACCTAGGTTAGAGAGCTAGGCGAGATTTAATTATTGAGTAGCGTTCCAAAGTAGGTTTAAATGACCCATAAGCTGAAACAACAGAGAAACAAAAGAGTCCTGCTTTATCGACCGTTCAACAGATCCTTTCTTGAGTCTTCACATGAAACCAATTGTATTGAATTCATTTATTGATTTATTTTCATGAAAGATTTAACCATGGCAATTTCACCCACTTATTTTTGTATAATGATACACTAAGAAGTGTTTTGTAAAAATATATACGTGCCCATTTGGGAATTTTTAGTTTAGTAGTCAAATGGGGATAGTGGGTCATTCATTTAGGTGTCTAGGAGAATGTACTAATTGGAGTACAGAAATGATTAAATATGAATAAATTGTATGCCTTTAAGTGGTAGAATATGTTTTAAATAAATCACTTTGATAACCGTGAAACTTTTAAAGATTTTTTTTTTACTTTTAATGTGCACTTGAATAAAATATGCCCTTTTCAATCTTGTACGGTGAAAGTTGACTAAGTGAAAAGGTATGTATGATAAATAAATATTAACATCTTGATAGATTTGTTTCTTCTGTAGCAGTTAGTCATGCATAATCCTACAGTTTTTATTTATGAGAAAATATTATTTAGTATTGATTATGTATCTACACGATAATAATTATTGCAATAAGAGTAATAAATGCTGATACACAAATCAGATTTTGTTTGACCAAATCCTTAAGTGTCTTACTGCTCATCCGGATTGTTCGCGAAAAGTTATGAGGAAAGAGGAATTTTAATAAAATGTACTCATTTTCATAGGGAATATGTGAAATAATTGATGAAAAATCATCCTAGGTACACGCAACTAGGATTCAACCCCCAATCTACTCTACATAAGATATTCATTATACCACCAAAGTGATGGAGCCTTGTGACCACCGATTAGGCAAACGACATTTTTACATCCATTACTGACTGTGGCCTGGCTCAGTTTTTTTTATTCAAACCATATATTTTCCACTACCTCCTGGCTAGGCCTGTCGTAGCTTCATGTGCCTTATAATCTAACTTAAGTCTAAGACAGGCTCAGCATCCAGTCCCTGGCCGTTAATTTATCAATTTGAAAGGGTAAAATCACATTTCACCAACGATATAGTTTTCAGAAATGCTGGGATTCGAACCCGGGGCCCTTATTTCAGTGGACAGACGCGCTAATAACTGAGCTAAGGTTTCAGATAGGGTAATGACCTAATTAAACAAATAAAATATTATCAGAATCCTTATCATCATTCGGTCATCAATTATGCGATTGGCTTGCTTCAGTTCTCCACTTTTGCTTATCACTGGCTAATTATTCTCCATCTTTGTACCTTCTTTGTTACGTTCCTTTTTGGAACACAACCTTTCAATAATAAATTATTTATAATAATGTTAATGATAGTCTAACAATGTAAATGT
>CABFVX010009243.1:0-19364 GCA_902151425.1 Timema shepardi
CTTGTGCCATGATTTTGATATTTATAAACTGTAAATAAGACAGTATTAAATTTAGTTTTCAAATTATTATTTTTGGGGGGGGAGAGGGGTTGAACCCACCTTCCTTCCCCCCCTGGCTACGGCCTTGATATAAGGAATCATTCTTGCAATAAACTGGGTTTTTGGGAAAGTGTAAGCTGAGATTAAGATCCAGGTTGTGTGTACCAAGGGTTGTTTACTTCCATGCAATTGTGAGTGCACTTTCTCATAATTATCACATTAATGTAAATATGCCCAGACAGATATAGTATGATTTTGGTAGGATCTGCAGATGTTACTTTTGATAAATATTATCAATACGGTACCTATCAAATAACACAACTAATATAAGAAAATATTATCAATGTTGGCCCCAAATAAATATGTTTTTATTTTCTCTACTGTTCCTCCAACCCAAATCAGGGTATATATGTAGTGGAATTCTGCTATAAAGAAACTTTCATAGAATAAAAACAATTTTTTTTGTGGTCAACAATGATAACATTTTACAATATTATCAATGTTGGCCTCAAATAAATATGTTTTTATTTTCTCTACTGTTCTTCCAACCCAAATCAGGGTATATATGTAGTGGAATTCTGCTATGAAGAAACTTTCATAGAATAAAAACATATTTATTTTCTGGTCAACAATGATAACATTTTACAATATTATGGGTATCATTTCATAGGCATTTGCATTATCTTTTAAAAGAGACACACTTTTAGATCACATAATTTTAAATATAAATACAGTGGATGCTGGTTGATTAGGATACTGGTTAGTCAGGGAGCCATTTATTAGGGGCACAATTTGAAGAACAGAAACAAAACCAGTATTTAGTCAGAATTTGGCCAACTTTACACTTAATTGGGGCAGTGAATGTCGTTATTGAACAACAAACTGTGTGTAGATAGCAAGCATGCTCGGAACATAGGCCGACTCAGTTATTGCGAAGTCGTGCTGTAGGGTGGTTGTGTTGCGTCTGTTCTATGTCATGGTTACCAGATTGCCAATCACCTTACATGTAAAGATTAACATTAATATTATGAGGAATCAATAACTAAACCAAAGTTCGGCAAAACACCCAGACACCAGAAGACCAAGTAAATCAGGGTACACTCAATATTTTTTTCAAAGTAAGAACATTTATTTATGTGTAACCTTTGCTTAACACACGTTATTATTTTGATTGTATCTACATGTTACATATGTAGGCCCTACATTATATGTTTGTTTCTAATTTTAGTTATTTTAAAATAAATGTTTATATCAATATAAATTAAATATATGGGCTTTCTTTAAATGCCACATTCCTTTTATCTTATTCTTACCCTTTTGCTATGGTAGAATGTGTTTTTTAAGCTCACTGGTTAAAATTTCGCTTAATTGGGGTAGCTGCTTATATGGGCCAAAGTGATATATTCTCAATATGTCTCAATTAACATGAATCCACTGTATAAGAAAATTATTTGAATAACTCTTATCACTGTCAAAAAGTTTCTTTATATCTTATTTGGATGGTATATGGTGCATACAAAAAAAACTCAAATAGGGCTTTTAAATCTTGCGGAGTATTGATCACCGAGTCTTTTAGCTTATTGATTGTATTACTTGTTCTTGCGTGTTGGATGAATTGGGTGTTCAAGAGCAGACAAGTCAGGAGGGTTTCTATCAAACTCTCTTATCTCCAACATTCCAACCTCTGCTATGTCCCACGCCAATGGAAGCTGTTGCTTGAAGTCACCATACCACTTCTTTACCAGTGGGTACTGACCTAGGTCAAAGTTTATTGCCTCTAGACACATAGTTGCCGTCACCAACGAGAAGTCTGCTATGGTCACCTCATCTGAAATAGAACAAACAAGCAAATATGATTAAATTATTCGAGATTTTTACTCTATATGTCACATTAATTTCTAAATACCGTAAACGGTATCTAATCTCACACTATAGCTCAGTCAGTAGCATGTCTGTGTAATGAATTAAGGGTCTCTCCTGGGTTCAATTACTGGCATGGCCAAAAAAATTATCATTGGTGAAATGTGGGTTTACCCGTTTACAGTGATGAATTAACGGACAACGGCTGGATGTTGCGCCTGTCCTAGTTTTAAGTTAGATAATAAGGCATATGAAGCTACGACAGGCCTAGCCAGCCAGTAGTGGAAAATATATGGCTCGAATAAAAAACTGACGCAGGCCATTGGCCGAAAACAGTAATGGATGTAAATGTAAAAAGGTATCTAATACATCAAAACATAACATTTTCATTGGATTATGATCAAGTTAGGCAGTTCAAATGAGTGCACACTAACTTTGGCAGGTGTGACTAAATGCTTTGTGTTACTTTTAATGCTCTAGACATGCCCAATCAAGTAAGCCTGAATCAAATTAAAACTCAAACCAAAGGTGTCAGGTTATACCTATATCAGCACTAACTTTTGTATATTGTATTAATTACTACTAGAGCTTGGATTTTTATGTCATATTAACTTATAAAATATGTACATTGATATGCAGCAAAATTAGTCAAAATATCTAGTAAAATATGTAATAATAGGTACCTATGTAACATTTAATAAACATTTTTTTCCCACGTTAATAATACATTCATATTATATTATTGAAACAAAATTTAGTTTTATGACTGCAAATCTCAAAGGAAATAATAGAATAACACTTTTCTAAATATATGTACATATACACAGACAATTACTTCTTTAACTGTTGCCGGCTCTTTGAAAACAAACTAATGGCATATCATTGATCACACTCCATATTTTTAAAGTCAGCTTCATAGAATTCTTTTTTTGATCCAAGGTTAAATGTTTAATCCAACATACTAGCCAATATTTTTTTAGCACCACATCTTACTACTTGTTCAAGCTATATGCTCTAGTACTAATTACGCTAATGGGTTAGGAATGGGGAAGGTTTAGTTTAGAGGAATTGTACCCGCATTTGCACTAAGAGAGTGGGAAACCGTTTATGAAAAACTACCCCCAGTACACCTGACGGGGAATTAACCACTCTCTCCCCATTATCGACAGTATAGTGTATTGCGAGACCGTGCGGCCACCACAGCAGGTTAGCCGATATTAATATTACACTTACACGTATGAACATGGTTGGTCTTGTTTGCTTTTCAAAAGACTGTATTATTGTGACAAGCTTCAAATTATACCTCCTTTATTGATTTTGAGTTCCGTTTTCATAGTTTGTTCTTCACTTTGCTGATTTATATTAATTTCTTCTCCTGACCAAAGAAACCCAGAAAATGAGCTAATCAGATTAAAGAATTATTTTGACAAATCGTTGACCATGTTTACAAATTGACACGCCACCATGTAAGAGACATGCTGCCGAGGCCACTATCCTACATTCTCTCCCCTTCACAGCACGAGAAACGTCAGACCCAATGTTACGTTATGGCAACTGTGAAATACTCTGACAAATCAGTACACTTGACTTCTACCACGATATAAAACACAAACCATACATAAGTTTATGTAATATCTTTAAAGACCCACCTCGGTGGCGTAGTTAGCTAATGCGCTGGTTTCGTGTTCAGCTGGACTGTCGAGGATGGGGAGATTGAGGTTCAAATCTCGGTCAGGTGAACTGGGAGTGGTTTTTCCCAAGTGGTTTTCTACTCTCCCTCCATACAAATGTGGGTTCACGTCCTTTAAATTCAGCCCTTCCAATTCCTAATCCATTATCATAATTAGTAATTAAGCATACAACCCAAATGGGTAGTAAGACGCGGTGCTAAATAAATAAATAAAAATAAATTTGTAATTAATAGTATTAATATTTCAATAACCCATAATAATAGTGGGTTATCAATTTTGCTAAGCTAGAATATTGTGGGTTTTTTTTAATTGTGAAAAGTGAATTTTATATTGTTGATCTGATATAAATTTTATATATATATTTTTCTATAAACACAGTTAAATATTGTTCTTAAAAGAGTTAGGAGAAAGGTGGCAATTTCCATGGAAGGCTGCCCAGTTATTTTGAGGTGAACATTTACTATAAAATTAAGGGCTAAGTTTTGAAAAGAAAACGGCTTTGTGACATTATTTCAATCCTTTTTAGCTTGTCAGCAGAACAATATCACTAAGGATATCATGCTTTAAAGATGTTGTTAGGAGGTGTTTGAAAATATTTAAAGATTAATTTTATGAAACCACTATTCATGGGCAATATTATTTTAAGATGGTATTAAGCTACATATCATGTAATTAAGGAACTCAAGATGTATTTAGAGGAACCTTAAATCATTTTCTGAAATTTAGAATCCCACTTTGGTTATGGAAAATTTGAGAGGTAGAGAAAATTTAAGTGCCATACAGCTTATGAAAGCATTCTGAATGCCATAGTAATTAGAAAACCCTAAGAGCTTAAGTTTATTAGAAAAGTTTGAACTAAGCTATGCAAGTTAAAGGAAAACATAAACAATGGTTAAATATGAAATAAAGACACTTTACAAAATGATAAATATATATTCTTTTAACCATGATCAAGATAAGGATTTGAAGTTAAAGTTAAATAAGACTGCAGAATATAGTTAGCACCTAACATTAGTTTCAAACATCAAACATTGTTCAATCTTAAACTTTACAAAATGGTTTGAAAACTGTGATTAAACCTATAATTATTATTGCTGAGTAATATAAATAGGTGCTCAACCACATAGTTTTCTCATGTTGTATTGCATTTCTATAGTGCAGGAGGAATAAAACTATAAATCTGGTCGCAAGCTAGAAACAGGTTAAGAAATTAGATGCAGAGAATAAGAGAGATAAAGACAAAATTGAGATGAAGGAGAATGAGAGGAGGGATGCAATCCAAAATAAGAAGGAAAGTTAGATAAGTAAAAGAAGATTTTAAACAAAGATCAAGGAAAAAAATACATACAAACTTTATATAAAATGTTTAGACTTGAGTCTTGTTCTGTCAGAAGGTTTTCTTATTTATTTTTAGGTTTACTAAATTTCAAACTTGTTGGTGGATAAGATGTGAAGTATTGTTTCATATGAGAGGGTAATAGAACAGATGATGGTGAGGACTTGTGATAAATTTTAGAAATTTAAGAATTTCTTAGTTTAAAACACTAATGGGTAATAGTAGAACATTATAAGGAACGTTTTCATATAAGAATCCACAGATCACAACTTTAGATGTGTAAAAAATAATAGAATGACAAGTTATAAACCTTGGCTACATATATACTAAAAATTTCACAAAATAGCGCTAGTTCTACATGAAGTACAGAAACAATGGATTACAGTTATGACAATAAATATTAAGTAGTGTTTGAAAATATGGAAATTTTAAACTAAATTATTTAGTAGTATACCTTACGAACATTTTACAAGTTTAATTTCTACTAAGCTCGATTCAGTGGCCGCATGGTCTAATGCGCTACTCTCGTGTTAGACTAGACTGCCAATGACAAGATCAACATTCGAATCTCACTCGGGTGATTGAGGGTGGTTTTTCACTCTCCCTCCACTCAAATTATGGTACACTCCAAATAAAATGCAAACTTCCTAATCCCTAAAACCATTACCGTAATTAGTACATAAGTGTACAACCCAAGCGGGTAGTAAGATGCGATGCTGAAAAAAAAATCTCTTAAACTTGCTAATGGTACCATAAAATGAGAGTTTCAATAGATGTCATTATACTACTTAGCATACCTCCAGCTGCAAACTTTGTGCCCTGACGCTGTAGTAAAGTGTTGAAAACTGACAGCGCTAGGTTGGTTTTCTTCAGTGCAATTGATGTGCGTTCATACGCAAAAAATATAGGAGCCATCTATAAAATGAAAATATAATAATAATAATAATAATAATTACAAAATATAATAATAACTACAAAACAAATGTTATTCTTATTTGTTGAAATGTTTAATAAACAATTTTTACAAAAATAAAACTGAGAGTAGACTATTTACAAACTCAGAATATCATAGCCTTTAACTGCTGCATGTCTCTAAAGAAGTTTGGGTTTCAATTTTGGTTGTTATCTTAAAGTAGAATCATATTAGGCGAAATATTAGTGGTTTACATTAGCCCAAAAATGTAAAGTGTATTTAAAACTTCAGATAATTAATAATCATATGAATTAAACTATAACAAATTACCATTTAATTAGCAGGGGTGTTCAAGTATTACATAAGCACATTTTTGTCCATTTAGACCCCCTAACCTCCTATGTAAGCAAAAGATAAGCAAACGTTCAACCCCCATTACCCACACACATCTTGCCTATGTAATATTTGTCAATTTTTTTTCTTGCCATTTGTTAAGCAGAGTAACGATTATTTCTTAATGAAATTTTAAATTTCTGGTAATTATTAAAATATAAGTTTTAACGGTGGTAAATAATTAACAATAAATACTGTTATGAAATGAATTTAAATTTATTTTACTAAACAAGTAAGATTTAAAAAATATATAAAACTATAAAAATCTTAAATTTTAATTTAAACCTAATTAAAATTATTAAAATATGATTATTAGTAAACACATGCGTTATTATAGCTACTGACAGCTTACAACTGACTTCTGACAATCAATATTTAGGTATATACATAAATTTTGACGGTCAGAAGTGACATCTGCTAAACACATGTTTTTGCATATCATCTGGCTCGGCGTAGGGATACGTAATTTGGTCTGGTAACTTTTTAAAGCTGTCAGTCAGCACCAAAGAAGCCATAAGGCTACTGTATAAAAGCCTGAACTACTTTTAATCCAATGACCAACGCCCTTGAATACACGTCTCAACACTTTTAATGTGTCCACTTGAGGTGGTTGGGTCACTCTGCCATTCTTGCCCGTGTCTCTATGTCTTACTCAAACACTCTTCAAAAGCCCACCCCCCCCCCTCATTGTCAGCAAAAATAAGCAAAGCTTGAATACTCACCCACACCCTCCTACCCCTGAGGTGCTTACAAAATACAATGGCCCCTGACTATTTGCAACATTGAAATAAACAGATCTTTTCAGATGGATTTCTAGTGGAATGATTGTTTGAATTCAGAATCACAAAAAAACTTAATAGTATAATGTAAATTTCTTTAAGGCACTGTACTCTTGTATCAAGGGGTAGTACTAATTAGCTGTATATGCACATTTGGGGGTTGATATAGTTAGGTGACACATTGACTATGACAAGATCCTGGATAGCTCAGTTGGTTAAGTAAGGATGTGTCGATACCAATATTTCATGTATTTGTTCCAGTTACACTTTTGGAACAGTTCCAAGTTGTTTATACTGTTCCACTACCGATAAAGCTCAACTATTTGCAACATCCATACCCTGTGAACAACTCTTCTCCAAAGCAGGAATGTTTTTATATCAGAACAGAGAAGCCAGTTATCTCACCAAAAAACAAAACATGCAAATTATTGTTTTGGAACAGCAATGAGAGGTTATTTTATTAATAATTTGAATCTTAAAATAAACACTTATTCTTAAAATTCGTTAGCTTTAATATCATCCTTGTGAATTACCTCCTTTTATTTAAAAATTTGTTAAAATATAGGTCAAAAATCGTTGACTTTACTAAGTCAAATATTTTTAACTTTGTACAAATAGGTATAGGTATAGGTTTTTGGTGAGAAAAAAAAATTGTGATCCTGCATTCTTTTTTTATCACTATATTATTGCATTATTCTTCACATGTCACCACATATAAGTATTAATTGTTTAATATACAAAGTAAAATGAAATATTAATAGCGTCACGATTTATCTATCAACTACTATTTATTTGATATCAATAATAGATTGAGATTTCAATCAACTTCAAAATGTAACAAAATTAGTAGTAAATCAATAATATAATTGTCAGCGAGGTGCAAATTCAAAGAACAATAAAATAAAATTCGAAGGAAAAATAATACTGCCATGGTAAAGGGTTTAATTACTAGAGAAAATATGCAAATGGTAAATCTGATACTCAAAGTGTAATTGTTGAGGAGTATTGTTATCAGTATCGTCCGAAACTGTTACTAGTGAGGAGTTGAGTGGAAGGTGGAAGTAAAAAGAGGGATTAGGCACTGATGGGTGTGTGGTAGAGATTGAGAAAGAAAGTTCCTTACTGATTCGTCACTATCGAAAAAGAATGAGAAGCTGTTCCTGTTACAAACCATTTCACAGTGAGACCTCGTTCCAAAACATACATTTCATTAGTATCGACACATCCCTATGGTAAAGTAATCGGTGTGTAGAGCTGGACAGCCAGGATTTATGTCCCTGTTCGAGTGTCATATTACAGAATTTACACAATTACAACTTATTTACTAAATATACTCACTACATAATCAGAAATGTTCTTATAGTAAGTGGAGAGGTTGAATGCGAGACGATGGTTTACAATGGCTCTCTGGTACAATTTTTTCGGATACAAGCTGTCATTCTTAGAATATTTGTCAGCAATATACTGTAGTATTGCAATACTGAAACATTTTTAAATAAAAAAGATTAATGCAGGGATTCTATAAATAAATTATGTTAATTTTGCTTTTATAAATAAGTGGATTATTAAGATCAAGTTGTGAGTTTTATTTCAGTATATATTTAAAAAGAACAACTTTATAATATCAGAATTGTTTTAGTTACTAGTCAATAGTCTTTTTTCTTTTAAGTTATGCTAACCTCTTATACAAATGAATGGTACTAGAGGTCTGTACACCTTTACTAATGATTTACAGTTGCCGGTGCTAGTGGCTGGTGGTTGAGGTTCAGCAAGAACACGACATATAAATATAACTCATTTTTTAATACTGCTCATTTATAATGGTGTGTTGTGACCATATAGCACAAATCAACACACTAAACACAATGTGCTATGATACAATGGTGATGGAACCTTATTTTTGTAGGGGAAAGGGGGAAAGCATAAAATAAGCTTTTTAGGGACTTTCCTTCTACCCCCCACCACACCCTTCCCAATAAATGTTTGAAAACTGGATGTTCCTAAAAGCTATTTGGAGTAGTCTTTCCTAAGAAATGTTTTAAATTTGGATGCGTATGGAAGATTTGGACTAGTCCTCTTTCAGCAAATTGTTGAAAATTGGATGGCTATAGAAACTAGTTTTAATAATACTCACCTTGAATTTTTTTTTAAATTTTAATTATGTTCCACTAGAAGCTACCATTTTAAGTGGTCCTCCCTTATACATTTTTAAAATTTGGATGCCCCTTGAAGCTATTTTAACTACCCTCACCGTGATTTTGTCTAACAATTAAATTCTATTTGAAGCATTCTACTCAANAAAATGTATGCCTGTATTAATGCTATTTATAATGATTATCACCTGGATATTATTAGAAAATGTAATACTTTAAGAATATATTTGGAGTGGTCATTCACTATCAGGCACGTTTGTGAAAATTGAATGCCTTTATAGGTTATTTTTAGTTGATACAAGTCTTTCAGATTCAGATTTGAGAATATCAGAAGGTGTGAAATATATCCAGATAGGTGGTGTGGGGGATAATTTATTCCAAGAGAAGCAATGACCCCCTTACACCCTATTCCTCTGTTTCACTGTCACTAATTAGGAATGGTCCTTTCTCCAATTTAAAAAAATTAGTTTCTTCTAAAAGATATTTATAGAATTTTGATGTTCCTAAAAGCTATTTGGAGTAGTCCTTTGGGAAAGTTTTGAAATCTGGATGCCTCTAAAAGATATTTTAAATAGTCCTCACCCAGATTTTTTTTAAATCTATATTTCCTAAAAACTATTTAAAGGAGTTCCAAGATTTAAAAAAGATTGAATGCTTCTAGAAGCTATTCAGATTTCTCCTCACTTGGATTTTTATTGAAAATTAGATGGCTTAAGAAGATAGTTGAAGTGGTCTTAGCTCAGCAATATTTTTAATATGGAAGCTTCTTAAAAGCTATTTGAAATGGTTGTATGCTGGAATTTAAAAAAATAATTAAATGCCTTTAGAACAGTGGTGCTCAAACATTTTTCTCTTGCAGCTCAACATATTTCCTCAAGATGAAAGACGTACAGCTGATGCTAGCCCAATAGTATGACCATTCTTGTTGAGTGTATTGGGAGAGTTGTCTATTGAATGTTTGATGTTTTTTCAAATTAATGAATATATAATGTATTTAAAATTTGTGTTTATTTCTGGAAAGGTTTTAAAGTCAAAATGGATAAGTTTTTGGAAAAACAGAAAATAACTGTTAATTAATCTGTTGAATATCAAAGTGAAATTGAAAATATGTACAAACCAGTTGCAAGTGTGAGTTCCATGCAATTTGGTTCGTCAGACATACAGTTAGTTGGTACAACTTGCAAGTACGGCAGTTACCTGAACTTTGGATTCACCTATACTGGTCCTGCAGACTGTTTGATTCCTGAATGTGTGGTTGGTAAAGAAAAACTTGATAGTGACATCATGGTTATGAATAAATTAAATATACATCTAGATACAAAAAATAGTCATTTAACAGGCAAAGAAAATAATTATTTTAACTGTTTATTCATCTGATGTAAAACAAGCCCAATTTATGTAAAAAAAGAACAACTATAGCTGAAAAAGCCCAAATAGCCAGCAAAAAAGTAGATGAGATAGTAGTAATGAAGGTGCAGCCTCACACCATTGCTGAGGATTTGATTTTTCCCTCATGCAAGCAAATTGTTAAATCAATCTTAGAAGACGTGGCTAAGAAAGAAGTATCTTTATTATCATTGTTAAATGATACAATTTATCATTGTATTGATGGCATGTCTTTATATATATTGTGAAAAATGTCACTGAAAAATTGAATGATGGGCTATTCGCCTTGCAGCTGGATGTGTCAAAAGACATCAGCCAAAAAATCCTATATGAACTACATCAGATTTAGTGACAATGATGAAATTATTGAACAATTTTTGTCATGCACAGGATTACTTAAAATGTAAAATGTATTAGATATGTTAAATTCCATATCTGAAACCCTAGAAAACAATGGACTATGCTTGAAATAATAGTGTTTTTTTCTGTACAGACAATGACTGGAAGATTCAAAGCTTTCGTTGAAAAACTAAATCAATAATTTCTTAGCATTGGCTCCACTCGTTGCTTCATACATCATGTGGCTTTAGTAGAGAAAACTCTTCTCGCCTGAACTAGAGGGTGTTTGGGACTCAGGTTATTAAAATACTCAACTACGTTAAGTCACGAGCTTTAAAAATACGACTT
Source organism: Timema shepardi (assembly GCA_902151425.1). Lineage (NCBI taxonomy): Eukaryota > Metazoa > Arthropoda > Insecta > Phasmatodea > Timematidae > Timema > Timema shepardi. The sequence goes on from CABFVX010009243.1 coordinate 11,238, forward strand.
TTTAAACAAATGTGTCATGGAACAGGATCTCGCCATGATACATTAGTTATAAACATTGATATTCGTTGGCGGTCGAGGAAAAAAGTTTTCACAATATTTTATGAACCTAAGAACGAGTTACTTAACCTTTTTACTCCTGAAAAACTGGATTTCATTTCCCAATTAAATGAGGAAGAGGGGTGTGCCAACTAGTCTACTTGGCTGATATTTTCAGCCATTTAAATAGCCTAAATACAAGCATTCAAGGCAAAGAAGAAAATGTGTTAACTCCAAGTGACAAACTTAAGGGCCTGGTCAATTGTCGTTGGAAGTGAAGAGTCGCATCAGTGTCAGCCCCTAATTGACGGAATCAGAAGAAACCACTCTTCCTTCACACAAATATATGTACACTTTCTCTAAACTGTACCTTCACCATCCTCACACATCCTTTGAGTATTAATTACAAGTGTGTATAGCCCGGACAGGTCTTAAGACATGGGGGGCAAGGTGGAGGGGTGATAAGTTACAATGTTTGTGCAATAATGCTACTTTTAGTATAAACTTGTCCTAACATTGAAACACAAACAAACTGATCTTGTTTATTCACTACTAACAGATGAAAATACATTTGAACTTCTTATGTCTAATGATAAGGTCTCTAGGCATAAGTATAACTATGCAGTTAACTTATTAACTAATATAACAATGTTTTGGTACTAATATACATATCCTAATTCAAGTAATAAATCAAAATTAAAGTAACTAGCTACATATATTATTATTCCTGATGAAGTTGAATTAAATATTATTAGTTTTATAGCATTAGAATAGTAATAATTAAAATTAACTAAATTTTCTTTAATCACGATAGTTAATATTAAATATTTTGAGGGACAGTCAAAAATACAATAAACAAGTGGTGAGATAGTGCTTAGCTAAACTAATAGTGATGGTTTATTGTAGCATTAAATTTGTATCAAATTAATTAGTAGTTTAAAAAAAATTGGCTAACTTTTCAAATATAGATGTTATAGTTCTCACCTTTCACTTAAAATGAAGCCATCATCATCAATACATGGAATCTCCTTCTGAGGATTTATCTGTAACTCACCAAACAATTGACTATTTAGTATCTTAATTTTATAGTTTGTTCATGGTAATTTAAGTTCTTAGTACCAGTCAAAAAGTTTAAAAAAATATGTATTCACCCAGTTTGTAGATATGTTTTTCCACTTAGACAAGTTAAGTAAATTGACATCACTTGTCAGAGTTATGAAAGTGTACTGTTTGTTGGATGAATATGTGACAATTTTTAGAATAATTTTAATTGTCAAAAAAGGCCAAAGTTTCTATGACTGGACAAAAGAATAATTAAGTAAGTTTGATCCATCTGTGGTTAGAGGCAAAAAAAACACCTAAGAAATGTAAAGTGTAGAGGTGGAATAGGAAAGGCTCAAGAAAAGTTTGGTGGGAGATGCAAATGAAGTACTTGGGAGGACAAATGAAAGAGGAAATGAAAGGAGGCACCACTGTGGAAGAACAATACATTCATAAGGAGTTTTAAGAACAGTAATGAGGAAAAAGAGGAAAGGTATTGGGATAAGAAGAGAAGAGCAGAGCGGGTCGTACAGGATGCCAGGAACGATTGGATGAAAAAATGTACAGAAATGCTGGTAAGATACGTGGAAGAATTCAAGAAGGGTCCATAAAGTAAGGTAAGTTACACGAGGAAATCAAATATACAATTTAGAACTATGAATGGAGGAAGAACGTTGAATACAGGAGAATAAGAAAAGGAACCATAGAGGGAATATTTTGAGAATATGTATTACTCAGAAAAGAAAAGGGACAAGAGTGAAGCAGAGGAACATGAGGAATTAGCAGACAAGGAGGGAGTGGGTCCCACGTGGAAAGAGGTGGTAGTAAAGAGAATGAAACTGGAAAAGACACCCGGTGCGGATAACTAGTGTTATGCCAGTTCAGCGCGTCCCACTTTGGCACCCACAAAAATCTGTTACATTTCAGCACCTGCTCCCATATCGAATTTAGGTGATACTAATTTGATGCTTTGCTTAAAGGTTAAGGGGGAAAATCACATAATAAATTGAAAAGATGAAAAATAATATGTTTATTATAACATCAAGATTATAATTTAATTTTTTTTCCCTCCCCAAAGATTTCTATGAATTTACAAAAGCAAGGGCAATAAGAGTAAGTGTAAGAATTATAGGTCACTTAGTTTGTTGAGTATTCCAGGCAATATGTTTGGGAGTCTTGATTTAGCGGATGCATTAAGAAACCGCAGACAATATTTGTGGAGTGAAATGTTGTTTCATGCCAGGTACATGTTGCATCTACCATATATTTGCATTGCAACGACACATTGAGAAATGTATGGGATTATGGAAGAAAGTCTATTGTGCATTTGTATCTGGAGAAAGCGTGTGATCGTATGAGTATAATTATGCTATGGAATGTTTTGAGATAGTATGGTATGGATGCATAGGTAGTACATGCAATTATAGCAGTGTATGATGGAAGTAAAGAGAGTGTTAGGGTGGATGGAGCGTTGAGCAAATGGTTTGTTATTGAACAGGGTGTTAGACAGGATTATTTTATGTCCCCATGGTTGTTTAATGTTTTCTTAAGTGTATGCGGGATGCTTGTGAGGACGCGGTTGGTGTACAAACGAACAATGTGAATGTGAAAGTGCTGTTATAAATATGCACATGATGTATTAATGCTTGAGAATGCATTAAATCGTTTGAATTTGGGGAGAGGCAGAATTAATTTTCATATAAATGTTTCCAAACCTTAAGGTGATAGTTTTCATAAGGACGGATCAGGAAATAATTTTCAACTTAATTTTAATGGAAATACTGTTAGAAAAAGTGAGTGATTTTTGTGTATATGGATTGAATACTCTGTAAAAATGGAAGGATGAATGGTGAAATCAACAAACGGCTGAATGCATCTCGGAGAGTAGTTTTATGTACGTGGACTAATGCAAAGAATAAAGTATCAACAGAAGCAAAGATGGTGGTATATGAAAGTGTGTTAATGCCAACATTATTTTATGGATATGAAGCGTGCATTTGTCAGGAGAAACACAATAGCAAATGAATGTTGTTGTTGATGAATGTGTGTGAAAAAAACATTTACAGGTTTAAGAATAAAATAGCATATATGAGCCATGAGTGGAAGTGGGTCTGTTGTAAACGTAAGATGGAAGGATGCAGGGAAGAAATCAGTAATTTAATTTCCTCTGTGTGAGCATAGAAAGAAACCCCTAAAATATAATTGCAGTGGCGACATTATTCATTGATATTAAATTCATTCATCCACGCAATCCATAAAAAACAAACTTAAAAAAATAGGACTTTTTTTTTAGGTCTAAGTGCCTAACCCAGTATCTCCTGGACCTCCCGTTTCAAGAGAGGCTCCCACTGGAAGACACTAGGGTGCCGTGTCCTTTGGCGAAGGCTTGGAGACGGCCTTCATAGTTTTTTATTTGTTTCAATTTTGGCGGTCCTTCGCTGGGCTTTCTTCAGAGCATCTATGGGAATCACCTATTCCGCTCCCCGACTCAGGCTCTGGAGTCTCAGAGGAGAATGGGCAACTCCACGACTGTAGAAGGTATTTTAATTCACTAAGATGAACCCGTGGGAGTTCCCCTAGGAGGATGTGGGATGTTCTCCAAGGAGGGCCCTAGGTGGACTCCTCGGGATACGGGTGGTGTAAAGGACCGTCGGGAAAGGGTTTCCTTTCGTATAAATTTAGGTTTAGGCATCACTGGAGTTGGCGTAGTGTGACTGTTAATGTCTCGAGCAGACACTAGAGGCACGGCTCGAGAAGATGTCTTAGAAATATTAACTGCGTGAGGGCAGTTGGGACGGTCAATGTTCTGGCTAACAATTTGGCTGTAAGAGGTCTGAAATACCGGAGTCTGACTGGATAAGTATTATTTGCGTGCCTGGTTATAAGCGATCCTCTTTTAAGATTGAATCTCCAGGATCTTTTTCTCTACCTTCCATTTTGAACACGGCTGAGACCAGGAAGAATGTGAACTCTTGCAGTTGACGCAGAGCTTAGGAAACTCACATGGTGTAATTTGGTACTCTAATCTACAATATGCCCAGGTGGGCTTAGCACGGTATTTCAGTAATCACCATAATGTCAGAATATTGTATGTTATTCATGGTTTGAATCATGATCATGCCATCACGCAATGTTCTACTGAGACGGCAGATATTGCTGCTCCATTTATCACTTTTTTGAGGATAAATGAGCCGACATGTTTGAGATTTTCACAGTCGTCTACTCGAGACATCAGTAAGTGGGTTAGGGATTTCCTCAAAATAGGATTGGACGGCCTTGCTTGTTTGCGTCGCCCTTCTTTTTTACGGTCCTGTGAAGGGGTGGGTAGTGAGATGCCAGCAGGGTTTGGCAGTACGGTGCTACTGAACAGTAAGTTGTCAACTTTGAAAATAGTTTCGGCCATACCGTTTGGTGATAACCTGAAAAGTACTCGGGTTGTAGACTCAGGGTGATCCTAGCCGGTACCACCACATGCGGGCATGAGAATCTCCTAACGGGGGGCCCTATACGATGCTAGATATGACAACCTCCGCACGGAGCATCGCTAGGAGAGGAGTCGTCGCAGCAAGTGGATTCAGTAAAGTGCCAATTTTACGTTTTGAACCGTCACGAACGCAATCGATATTTTCTCAAAGTAGGGTAACCGTTTATTGATATACTCAGATCCCTTCTAATAAGATATTGCGATCAGCACACTTCCATGATGAAGATCAAGTGCAATGGTATCCAATAATTGTCCGAGGAAAGCTGTGTTTATCGCCAAGGACGTTGATGGGATGGCCTAAAAGATTCTGCACAAAACTAAACAGTAGTGAAAGCGAAGAAAGACGGAAGGGATAGAAGAAAGAAGCAAAGGGAGAGAAGGAGAAGAAATGGAAAGGTCGGAAGTATGCCCTGCGCAGAAGACTTGCCGATTAGTCGCCTCATACGAAGAGCAGAAGTTACTGTGGAACAATTCTAACCCCCTAAACTACAGGGAATAAAGACATTGATTAAAATTGAAGCAGCACAGAAATATTTGACAGGCAGGATATGTGTTTTTGATACAAATGAAGACTGCAGTTTCACACTCACCTTAAATTGGGGCTGAACTGTGGAAAGTTTTCCTATGGAAACGAAAGCATCTGGGCGTAAGTTTCAGTTAATTTGTTCTGGAGTAATGCGATTATAACTGAAACTTCATTTATTGATCTACCAATACTTCCTAGATCTACAAGAATGTCTAGATTTGATAAAACTTAGAGGAACACGCTTTGAAAATTCCATCCCTCAAAAAAGGCTAAAAATTCACCTAATTTTATCCATTCAAACGCAGCAAAAATCAGGATTTTTTAATCAATTTCATCGTACGCAAGTAAGGAGTTAGTACCGTCAGGCATTAAAATAATAGCTTCAGGAATGTTGAAAGTGGAGTGATCACCAAATATTTTACTACTACCCGTTTCTTTGATTCTCTCGCGGTACAAAGTAGACTTCATAATAAAATACGCTGGCATATTTGAAACAAAGTCAAGCCCTTTGTTACTGACACGCTAAAAGTATTTTCCATATATTGCCTTTTGTAGTTTGGAGGAGCCTAGTCACTCGGACAACTCGGTCACCCATTCTACGAAGCTATCACCGTCAGCTAACTAATCATGATCTACATGTGTTGATCTATGATGAGAAGTGTTTACTTTTAATATTGTAATGAAGTCAAATATTTTGGCAGGCGCCGAAATGTGACTAAAGAGATCAAACTCAAGTAAATATTTATGTATGCGCCACAGTTGACGCACACAAGTGGGAATAAACCGGATTAACTAACTGTAAAAATTGTAAGAGCTGCAGAAAAATCAGGAATGTACTGGTTATACAGGAAGCTGGAGTGGTAGTTTAAGGCAAATAGGGTACCGGAAGACTGGAAGAAGGTGATCATAGTAGTGATTTTCAAGAAAGACAGGAAAAGGTGTAATAATTATAGGGAATGATGCTGATGTATCACTTTACAAAAATATATGGGTAGATATTGGAAAATAGAATAAGAAATAGAGTTAAAGGAAGGTGGAGAGAGGAACAGCAATGATTCAGGTAACAGAGGTCTACAATGTATTTTAGCCTCACTATACTACAGCTAATTTAAATAAGATTTGAATTTAGGAAGGATTTGATAATAGTGTTTATGGGTGTGGAGAAGGCATATGATAGTGTCGATAGAAATAAGGTTTGGCAAGCAATGGAGGAGGCTGGAGTAGAAATAGGAGTTGTAATGAGAGTTAAGAACTTATGTATGAGAATAATATGAGTTGTGTTAAGACGGAGAATGGATGGATAGAGTGGTTCCAATTATTTTTTTAAATTGAGTGAAGCGAGGGAGTACTTTCTTACCACTTCATTATAATGGAAATGGTCATGAATAAAGTGGAAAGAAAACTCGGAGAGGAAATAATTAAAGTCATGATGTTTGATGATGGCTTGATGAAGAAGGAAGAGGAAGTACAGAAATGGAATGAGAAAGTGAAAGAGTGTGGAATGAAATCCATCACGGTGAAGTGTGACGTTATGGTAAGGACAAGGAAGAGGATAAGGCCTAGTAACGCTATACAGTTGTATGGATTAGAGGTGAGGAAGGTACAGAGTTTAGGATATCTTGTGACGTGATTGAGGTGAAGGGTGGGTGTAGCGAGGATCTAACAAGAAAAGGGCCGCGGTAGGAGTTGTTCTATAGGTGTAAGAGACCTGCTATGGAGAAGAGAAATGCCCTTGAAATGTAAAGAAGTACATTGGCCGTACATTGTACCCATAGTCACATATGCAGCATAAATATTAACAATGAATGTATGAGAGACTAATAAAGTGGAGACCATGGGAATGAAGATTGTTAGGTGCTAGCTGTCACGAGGAGAAACATGATTATTAATTCAACTATCTGGGGGAAAGTAAGGGTACAGGGAGTATATGAGATAGTAGAGGAAGAAAGCCTTATAAGGTATAACCATGTAATGAGGATGGAAAAGGAAGGATAGAACACTACAGCGAATTATGGAGTTGAAGTATGTACCAAAAAGCCCACAAGGAAAACCAAGAAACCGATGGGAGGAGGAGATAACAAAAAGTGTGCGAGTGAGAAAAGAAGACTCGCGGAAAGATAAAGGGACAGGGGTGTGGTAGAGACGGAGCGGAGTGGAGCGATGCTCCGGCTCATTAGTATCAGCATAAGATATCATTTTATTTTAGAAATTAGACTTGTTTTTCTTTAAATGTGAATGTACGGAACTTGTCTTTAAATTTAGTTGTATTTTATTGTTAATTAAATGAATGATAGTTACAATAGATAGATGTCCTTTTAAACCATAGTAAAAAACATAAGCAATCGTGTGTTTGTTCTAACTTTGTCTGAATACACCTGCCACCGACTGCCCCCCACTTTACCCACCTCCCATCACCACAAATGAAGAGCTACATTTGGGATTATACTAATTTAGAGAGTGGTGGCATTTTACTGAACCGGCCCGGCCGCAGGCTTGAAACAGTTGATAATGATGATGATAACGATAGGCTTTTAAAAGGGACATTTCCAATAATTCCTAAATCGCTGTTTTTCTAAACATTACTCTTGCGCTATTACTTTTTTTAAACTAAATCCTTGTCTACGAAACCAAAATTGTGAGTTAATGGGTACCAAAAAAATTAATCATGGCATTAACAGTAAGTCAGACTATCAGCACCTAACACCAATAGATGAGTTAAATGTCTTTATTATAAGTTTGCTTTTTTTTTTAAAAGCAAATATAGTATAAACAATTACCAAATAAAACTTGTAATAAAGCTTGTAAATTTATGTACCTTTGCATATTCCTCTTTGAGATGTTCTCCTCCAGCAAAGTCGACATCTATAAGCGTGTATTCAAGATCCAGTACTTTGAGAGCAAGTCTGACTGATAAAGTGGGAGGACTGTCAGAGACGGAGTAAAGTTTCAAACCGGGCATGATTCTGACCAGACTGAAACAACAGAGTACAGTTTTAAACCGGGCATGATTCTAACCAGACTGAAACAACAGAATACAGTT
>CABFVX010009244.1:0-14811 GCA_902151425.1 Timema shepardi
TAAACTTCCATATTACTCACTCACCCCTCACCAAAATACGAGCAAACATCCTCCAAACTCAACCTTATTCATCCCTACACATTAGCGTAATTTATAAATAAGCGTATAACCTGAACATGTATAAGACGCAGCGATAAAAAAGATCAAGAAAAAACATAAACACGTTTTTGACAGTGTATATTTTAAATCTTTAAAGAATGTATAGATTTTGTTTTGTGTTGTAAGACATGCCAGTGGGCATGCGTAAAATTACATGTCTGTATGCCGGTGACTGTGAATTCAGGGTTCCTATCCGGGCCAGGTGTATTTTCTTTTTTTATATAAATAGTCACCCACTCCAACACCAAGAAAATGATGGAATACTTCCTGTAAATTCAACCTTTCCAATTCCTAATCTATTAGTGAACCCTAACGGGTAATAAGACGCGGTGCTAAATAATTAACGTATAAATATACTAAGAACAAATTTGACAAGTTTGATTTAAATAGTTTGATGCGTTCGAAAGTTATTTTGAGACATGTCTTGCACAGACAGACAGATTAATGCAGATAGGTGGTGTTAAAACTGAGAGCTCGCTTCACACGTTAAATAAACCAAATCACATATTTTAGTTTTTATTTGTTTTTACCCATTGGCAAAATTTTATTAATCGCCTATACAGGGAGCCTTTTATATGAGTGCACAAGCAAAAATGTTACACCTAACTTGTACCCATCATGGGGCAAAAGTCGTGGATGATAAGGAAGGAAGCCGGCCTTAGTACATAAACACGACAGGGACTCGAAGCCTGACTTCTCCTGTCAACATTTATTTCTTTACTTAACGTGTAGTATCCTGTAATGCTCTTTTTCCTTTATAAATGCTTAATCAGATTGTCTGTGTATTAAATAATTATTTTCAGGACTGTGTTCATTAATGATCACCTAATATAATAATTTAATTTTAAATATCAAAAAGACAATACGCTATAATATTTATCGATATAAACAGTTTTTTTAAAATTTCAATTGTATCAAGAAAATTTAAAACAATAATTGTTGCTGAAAATTAATATTACACCATCGATGATGAGACCATTTGTATTTGTCCGATTCTTTTTCAATCTAAATTAGAAATAATGGGTCAGTGGTTCTCTGGCGGAAAGGGCTTAGGCTCATATTCATATATATATATATATATATATATGGAGGTGATTTTAGAGCAGCCATATATATATATGGAGGTGATTTTAGAGCAGCCATGTAATCTTCTTCACGTGAAAATTAGCTTTGGGGCGTCTGACTAATCAAGACGATGGAACATTCAACAACATCGATATCAGGTATTTCCATTCTCTTCTCTTTGTATTAAGCCGTCCTGTTACATATCTTAAAAAGAGAGCGATCTAATTTTAAATTAGTTGGATGTGGATTTTCCAGGTTTAAATTTGTGACTTCTGAAATCTACCATTTTTAAATTCCTGATAGAAAATGTATATGACGTATCGAACAACATTAGCTTAGTCTATTTCCAAACCAAGTTTCATTCAAAATTTTGATTCAAGTGATTAATGATATTATTTAACTGATTCAATGATTTAATTTTATGTTGGATGTTTATGACTGTTATAAAATTTACTATTTTGCTACACCTATAAAATATATGTGCATTGATTAACATTTGCTTAATCTAGTCCTAAAACCAAGTTTGATTCAAAATGTTGATTTAACCGAATATAGGGCATCATATGTCTGATTCAATATACTATGTGTCTGGTAAATAGATTAAAAAAGCTTCATTTTTTTTGTATATTCTTTTAAACTGGCACTTTCTAATTTATGTGTATTCGATCATATCTTTTTAATCTAAATCAATGGTACCGAATGCAGCTATATGTCTAAAGTGTTAAGTTAGCGAGTTTGTAAGCATCGCCGTTATTTACATGTGACTGTTAGTCTTATTTAATTTCTCATTTATTTATAATAATCTGTATATATACATAAGGAATTTTGCAAAACAATTGAATTATTCTTTAAAAATTAAATCCAAAGCACCTAATTAAAAAGTTTCCGGTAACACTTCTTACTATTTGTATTATTATTATTATTATTATTATTAGCACCGCATCTTACTACCCGTTCGGGTTATACGCATACTATTTGTATGATTGGTTTACACGCCTAGCTAAGGTAGAAATTAGAGAAAACCTATACACACACGCGCGCGAGTGCGCACGTGCTCTCTCATTCGGTGTTACTATTGACAAATAAACTTTCTACCTAATGGCTTGTTGACATGTTTTTGAAACAAAACTATCAGAGCGGAAAATTAGTGCTGATGTTTATAGGGTCTAAGGGTTTTAATCTTAATATAAAGATCTAACTGTGAGAGGGAGTACCAATACTCTTCCCTGTTTAGCAAATATTATTTAATATCTTGGGTGATTTCTTAATTACACTTCAAATATATATATTCATAGGCGACAATCATTTCCTCTAACAGGAGGTTATGGTCTCGGGTTTGAAGCAAGAACACAATTTCTATTATGTGTGGCTAAAATTCGAACTTCCTGTTTGTAAAGAAATATTGTTTAATATCTTGGCTAATTTCTTGCCTATACTGTAAAATGTATTCATGAACGATAATTATTTTTCTCTAGCATGAGTCTTGGGCTCAGAGCAAGAAAACAATTATAATTATTTGTGACTAAACGTCGAACATTCTTAATGTTTGTATCTATAATATTATTAAAAGAACTATCTGATTTTCATAGACAAGAAAATCCTTTCTCAATATTTAATGAATAAGTTGGATAATAATTTATTTATATTATTATGTATCTTTTTATTCAAATAAATAAATGATACCATGACTTTCTCTCGCTTTTATCTTAAAATAAGGATTTATTAAAAATGCTAAGCTTTATGGAAGCAAATGATAGGTCAGTATAAACACTATTCTTTGTGAAACTAAATAGGTATTTACAGTGTTGTAGAAACACTACAGCAAATATCATAAATGAACTAATATACTATGTTACAAACTCTGTTACCAACTCTGCTACCTACTCTGTTACCTACTCTACGGTACTATTAACGCAGTTCCATATGAGTTATATTGGAGTTGCGCACACCTTTCAATTCTATTTAATCACACCCGGTATACGTTAATACATTTTATCTTTTACAATCCTTGAGGGAATCTAGGTCTGGCTCTTGGTATGGTAAGCTATGTGTAAATGCACCTGTGGAGTATCTTTCATAATTTAATAAACACTTTAATAAAATCTAGCTTAATTTCATACATGAGTGCTGATGGAGCGCTGATGGACTAACGGTCGTAGAGCGGGCGGCCGAAATCACGCAGACCAGGGAAAACCGGAGGTTAGCGGATAACCTTGTAGAGGCTATGGTTGCTTATCTGCTCGACGTTGTCCGCCAACGGTCTTCAAGGTAGCATTTGCCTCCAACCACCGTGGTTCCTGAGGGCGGGTGGGTCTTCGTCCAAATCCCTGACATACAGCCCCCGGGGGGGGCCAAAGTATTTTTTCCCTCCAGGATATGCAGGACCATGAGGCCCTATGGTCTTCAAGGGAGCAGTTGCCTCCAACCACCGTGGCTCCTGATGGCGTGCGGGTCTCCGTCCCAACCTCTGACATACAGTCGCTGGGGGGCCAAAGCCTTGGTTCCCTCTAGGACATGCAGGACCATCAGCCATCCCAGGTCGCGCTGCTACCCGCGTTCCAAAACCTGCGGTCTCCAGGTACTTCAGGTTCCCAGATTACCACCCCCATTTCACAAGCGTGGCCTTCATGGTTTCAAAACCGGTGTATTGATAAGAGGGGCGCCTAACAGAACTAGGATTCCAAGACCCTCAATGGACAATAATATACCGATAATAATAATAATAATAATAATAATAATAATAATAGCATCCGCTTCACCAGTTTTAAGTTCAATCAGCACTCCGACTTATGATTTTGATGTAGACGCCGTGATGCACAAGCTAATGCTCCATTATTTTTACCTTGATATTTAAAGCATAACAAACTATTAGTTTATGTAAATTTTATATATTATTTCGTCAAAATATATTTGAAATATTAAGTGATATTTAAAATAATTCCAAGGTTTTCATAATTGAATTATTTAAGAATTTTTGTAAAATTTATATATATATCAAATTTTTACATATTTTACATAAAAATATATTTGGGAACATTGAATTTCATTGTTGTTTAAGTGGCTATTTTATTTTGTGTAAATAAATATTCCAATTATATTTTTAGTGGTGTGAGCTATAATTATAAATAAATATTCCAAATATAATTTTCATGGTGTGCTGTTTTTACTAATTTGAATATTAAAAAAATGACTTAAGAGATCTGGTTCAAAATTGATATTGGGGGAATTCTTTTACATAATCAATAACACAGTTTCTTTATTTACCAAAAATAAAGTAATTTAAGTGCAGTTTATTTACGACAATGTATAAAAAATTTGAATTTTTTGAATGAAATTAACCAGGAAAATTGAATTAAAAATTAAAATCTGGGATTAGTTTTTTCACAACCTATAAGAATAATCTATTTTTTTTACAAATACCAAATAGTTTTGGGTAATTTTAAAATAATTTATTTAAAAAAAATTATTATTGAAAATTTTAATTTTGTTAAATATATTAGAACAATTTGGTTTAAAGTTTATATTTACAGATTGGTTATTTTGATCAACAAAATTATGTGTTTGTTTTTATGAATAAAACAAAGTATTTAATAATTTGTCACATATTTCAATCAGAAATATTATTATAGAATAATAATTGATTTTTAACATTTTGGATATAATATTTCTATATTTTCTCCAGAATATATTTTTCACTATATTTCTTTAAATTAACTAGACCCCTGACAAACTTTGTATCTGTAAATAATCATTCATTTAATATTTTTATTACATGCTACAAATAGTTTGTTTGTCTCGTTAAAAAATAATACAATTATTCTTATAAATTACAATATTATTGTTATTTAATCGGACTTCCTCAAGCAGGTACACTAAAAATGGAAATATATTAGAGATAATTAAATGAATAATATTGAAAACATAGCTTATATGTCTTTATTAGTATCATTTTCTCACAAAGAGTTTGTATCACTTTAATCGGTATATATATAAATAAATATATATATATATATATTACTTATGTATCTTAGCATGTATCCTGGTTTGTTGTTTGAATTGAAGACCAAGCAGGCGCCCCCCTATATATACACCCCTCCCTCAAGTGACGTCACATGGTACGAGATAAACAGGGTTAATGACGTCTTGTACTAGCTCACGGTTACAAGCTCACTATCTATTATTGTTTCAACTCATCTTGTTGAGCGGCAAAGATGGCGCCAGTCATTAGACAAAACCTATTGTGACATCATTCAAGGTCATGATCTATTCTTGTCTCGACTCGTCTTGTTAAGCCGCCAAAATGATGCCAGTCATCAGGGTTGAGACAGTGCTATGATGTCATCGGAAAACCATATTGCCAAGGAGAGAGGGTTGCCAGAGTAAATAACGTAGCTCAAGGTTTCAAGGTTACGAACTGATCATGTCTGGTTGAGCTGTAAAACTGGTTCCAATAATCAAGGCAGTCATCAAAGACGATAAATATCTTTCTGATCTCGAGTTATGGCATGATGTACCCTGAAAAATATAGCAGGTTCCAAACCAGGTTCATACATGCGAAAGAAGACTGAGTAGGCAGCATTATGAGATACACTTGGCGTGTGCATTACCTTCTCTTTTTCAAAGGTCAAAGCCACTGGCTTACAAGGCCATTTGGGACGGATATATAAAAGCATGTCAATTCTGTAAAAGGTATATGTGCCAAAAATATATAGATGCAAAATAAAAATGTTCCCATTCTCTTTCCAAATTGCACGTTAAATACTTCAAATATATTTAAATGGAAAAAATCTACTTGTAAATAATATTCATTTGTGACTATATATTTTAAAAAAAACAGCCCACCCAATAAAAATGGCTTTCATGTTATTGCGTAGGATGTATATAACTTAATGCATTACTAAATACTAAATTAAAGTGATAAAAACTCACTTCAGAAGTTAAGGCGTTACCCTCGAGCTGGTCCGATATGATCATGATGGGGGAGATTGAAGTTTTAATCTCGGTTGGACTAGCTAGGGTTGTTTTTCACTCTACCTCTACACAAATGCGTGTACCAACTTTTAAATCCCTGGTCCATTAGTGGTATTAGTATTAAAGCGCATAACCCGAACGGGTAGTAAGCTACGGCGTTAAAATTTGTCGAGTTCGTGTGATCTATAAATAATATGTGCCCCAGATCACGTTTGAATTTTCATTTTAGAAACAGAATATGGGAGGGGATGGGTTTGATGTCGCAGAAAGTTATTTTTGAGGGTAAATTTTAGTAAATATTTTTTAACTTATAGCTCTGGAATATTGATATACATTCCCTTAGTAAATCTAATTTAGTCGGGCTCAGTTCTTTATTGAGTTAAATATTAGACATGTAAAACGATGATAATCTGTGTGTTTGTGTGTATGTGTATTAGCAACGGACATTATAAGTTTTAATAAATATTCAGTGTATGCTAAACAAGTCAATGGCATAGTATTCAATTTAAAAATAAATATTATAGATTTCTTCTTCAGCGTATAGCGTATTTAGTGAGGTTTTCTAAATAAACTTTCCACTCTACCACCTTGAAAAATGTGGGTGTACTTCCTTTAATTTTGGCTAGTTGTTTAAGTGACTAGCTTGTTTTGTGTGAATGTTATTTATCATGTCAACAAAATATAGCTTAGAACATTAAATTTTATATAAAATTCTATTTTTATTACTTATGAATTTTTGCAAAATTTATATATTTATTATTTCATATATATATTATCGTGAACATTATATTTCTTTGTTGTTTATGTGGGTTATTTATTTTGTGTAAATGCTATTTATTATGTCAAAAAATATAGTTTTAGCAATAAATGATATTTAAATTGTATTTAATATTACTTATAAATTTTAGTGAAAGTTACATATTATTGCATCAAAATATAATTGCTGACAATAAATTACTTTGTTGTTTAAGTGGCTAATTTATTTTGTGTAAATGTTATTTATTATGTCAACCAACCAAATATAGTTTCGAGCATTAAATGATATATAAAATTGTATTTAATATTACTCATTAATTTTTGTTTATGTTATTTATTATTTCACCATATAAATTTGCGGCCTTTAAATTCATGTTACTCAATTCAATATTACTTATGAATTAATGTAAGAGTTATATATTATTTCGAAAAATATAGATGAGAACATTACACGATATTAAAATATTTTTTTTCTGTTGTTATAAGTGTCTCAAAGAATAAAACGGGTATTTTCAAAATAACTAAATCTTTTTTCACTTTATCCTTGGGTAGTAATCTACCTTCACAATTTATAAATAAAAATGAACGTCTTTCTGACTCCGTTTTTGTGTGTATATGTACACTTGCCACCTTACCTTAAACAATTTTAATTAATTTATAAAAGCTATATTAACAGTGAAACTGTTTGTAAGGTTTTCCCGAACCAAAGGCTTGTACACATGCTACCTCAACGTAAAATCCAGTCAACTAGAAAAACCCCTTCACAAATGCGTAGTTCACTTTGACGGAATTAAGACCATTCTAACAGATATTATACATCGAAGTTCAAATCCTTTTGGGCACGCCATCTAAATGTCAGCCTCATTTAATTCTGGCGGGGGGAAATCAAATCCCTACCAGGTAAACTTTCTGTATTTCTGCCTCCGGACATTATATTAATTATCTCTACTGCACCATCATAATTAATACATATACGTTTGATACGAAAAGGGTACGTTTAACTCATATATTTATGATGGGAGAGGTCATGAGTGCGAATATCGCTTGGGTGAACTTGGGGTGTTTTATACTCTCCTTAAATCCATGTAAACGCTGGAACCGTTCTTCTTCTTATTATTATTAATAGCACCGCGTCTTACTTCCCGTTTGGGTTGTACGTACTTACGCTAATGTGTAATGGTAGGGTTATTGTGAGATGAATTGGAGGACCTTCAGTTTAACGTGAAATCCGAACCACGGAGGAGGCCTGGCATTCCCCACTTTCACAAGATGTCTTGTCAGAGGTAAAGGAAGGGTTTGGTAATCAGATAAATCCGTGCGGGGACCGAGGATTGAACCCCGGCCGCCAGAACAGAAGTCTGACACCTTACCCCTAGACCGCCAGGTCACCAACTGGAACCGTTCTTCCTTACTTCTCCAGCACATAACGAATACCTACATCCACGCATGTTGACACATGATACCAAACAACCTATTTAAGTATACTTTTTTGGTGCGGTATAGCGGCCCCTTACTGATGATTATAAATCACCATAAGTCTTTCTAAGCCCCTGATTGTACACAATTAGAGCTGAGTCAATGCTCTCTAGTTGCAACATCTCTGGTAAAAAAACCAATACTACTTAGTGGAGTGAGGGGGTGGGGTTTACGACAATGCGATGACGTCATCGGGAAAACTCACTGCCGGGGGAGGGTTGCCAGTGTCAATTATATCATGTGCATTTTATAATAATTTTTTTATACTTGTATACTTACATCGATAGTCGCATGGTCTAAGGCGTCACTAGATGGACGTTGACAGAGTGATCAACGTTTGAAGCAAATGCAGGTACACATTCTACCTGATCTATAAAAATCTGGTCGACTGGGAAAATGGTGGGTTGGTGCAGGGAGTATGACTGTTCTAACATACATTAGCTCTGCTAAATATATAGAGGTTGTAATCCCTGTGTGCACTCCGTCTAAATGTAAGGATCATTGCGGGGGAAAATCGAATCATTAGTCCCAGAGTGAGCATTATAAAAGAACACCAGAGCTTATGCCCTTCAGAAGGCCACGACCTATTCGTTAAGTGGCCTTGGGAGAGTGGGGGAAAGCACATCTGAACCAGCAACCTTCAGAAGGCCACGACCGTTGCACCAAGCGGCCTTGGGAGTTCATGACCCTTCAACAAGGTCGGTGCCACCCTCTTTCAAAATTGATATAAAGTTGTGACATCTGACGACCCCAACTGATGAGTGGTATGATGAAGGGAGAGGGAAGGGGGTGGAATTTAAGGCAGTCCAACAGAGTCCTGCAAGAGTGAGCAGTCAGTGTAACTAAGTTCGTTCGCGGCGATGTTAGGAGGGTGAAGGGAGTTAGGTAATAGGGAATGGGGCCTTATGGCCGTACGCTATCAGATTCTCGTTGGTCACACTCTTTGCTAGGCCATCATTAATATAATAGGCTCCTGGCGCTCACTAGCGATGCCGAAGGAGGATCTCCCGGCACCGTGGACGCACGCCAATAAATAAAAAATGATCTCCAACACCCTGTCCCAATCAAACGACAATAACTCCCCAACACCAATAAAAAAACTCCAACGCTCATCCGAATCCTAACCATATATAAAATAACAAATAAATGAGACAAATAAACGACTGAAAGGGGGTCAAGTAAAGGGGGAAAACCAATCAGAGAGTGACACAACTTTACGTAGTAATCAATCAGAAAGCGAAAATAACATTGCGTAACAACCAATTAGAGAGCGACAAAAACATTACGTAGCAACCAATCAGAGAGCGACAACAACATAGTTTAGCAACCAATCAGAGAGCGACAACAGCATTACGTAATAATTACAATACACACTCTCTCCACGTCGAAGTCAAAGGTCAAACTGGGATGAAAGATCGTACTTAGTAGTCGTACATTAACATATACTTTCATTACAGATATCGAAAGTGACAGATACCAGCTGTTTCCGTAGGGATACACTAGAGACTATTTCTAGTAAATTTTTGAGTTGTCATCCAAATAAACTTGAGTGGGAAATTTACTTTATAAATGTGAACCTTCTGACCTGATTATTATGTTGTGTCAAGACGGTCATAAAAATGTTTTAAATTTTGCATATATCATTATTTACTTGTGTAGTGCTGTACAAACATAGAAAACAATACACTATTTGATGAATGGCCCATTAATTTGACAGCGATTATGTTGACGATGCACAAAAACATTTTCACTTTTTTTTCATCCTTTTCCTTTCCTTCCGTTTCTTGTTAAGCTCCACTAACTTGGCAATTGTAACGTAATGCACCCTTGGGTTATAAATAGCTTTCATTAGGTATACCTTGTTCTCCCCGAGGACATTAGACTAACATCCCCTTCACCCTCCCAGGAGGTACGCCAGAAAAATAAAGAGAAGATGGTAGGTACTAACTAAATCACTCTCATTACTCATTTTGTATCTGCTTTTATTCCTTACACTTGTACAACACAGCGGAAATATGAATAGGTAGCAATTAATTACGTCTATTTTCACTCGAAGGAATTTTAAAACATAAAACTAACATTTTGCTCCGTTTTTATTTTCTAAGAGTAGGACAGTTGAACCAAGAGTATAATATGAGCTGATGAGGTAGCATTATTGAACTGAAAGAATTTGATAGGGTAGGATAATTGTACCCATGGTAAAATATGACGTAATTTGGATTTTAACAGATAGGAGTTAATATTGTAATTCCGTTAAACAGATTGGTGTAAATGTGGCAATACAGTTAAACGGCTTGAAGTCTATGTGGTAAAAGCGTTAAATAACTGGAAATCCATGTGGTAAGACAGTTTAACGGTTTGAAGTCAATGTGTTAAAACAGTTAAATGGCTGAAAGACAATGTGGTAAGACAGTTAAATAGCTGGAAGTCAATGTGGTAGGACAGTTAAATGGCTGGAAGTCAATGTGGTAGGACAGATTAATGGCTTTAAGTCAATGTGACGAGACATTTGAACAGCTGGAAGTTATTGTGGTAGAACAGCTTAATGGCTGGAAGTCAATTTGGTAGGACAGTTGAACGGTTTGAAGTCAATGTGTTAAAACAGTTAAATGGCTGAAAGACAATGTGGTAGGACAGTTGAACGGTTGGAAGTCAATGTAGTAAGACATTTGAACAGCTTGTAGTCAATATGGTAGTAAAGTTAACACAGCTGGAAGTCAGTGTGGTAAAACAGTTAAATGGCTGTAACACAATGTGGAAAGACAGATAAATGGCTTGAAGTCAATGTGATGAGACATCTGAACAGCTGGAAGTCATTGTGGTAGGATAGTTAAACAGTTGGAAGTCAATGTGGTAGGACAGTTAAACAGCTGGAAGTCAATGTGGTAAAACAGTTTAGCGGTTAAATGTCAATGTGGTGAGACATTTGAACATCTGGAAGTTAATGTGATAATACATTTGAACAGCTTGAAATCAATATGGTAGTAAAGTTTAATGGCTGGAAGTCAGTGTGGTAAGACAGTTAAATGGTTGGAAGTCAATTTGGTAGGACAGATAAATGGCTTTAAGTCAATGTGATGAGACATTTGAACAGCTGGAAGTCATTGTAGTAGGACAGTTAAACGACTGGAAGTCAATTTGGTAGGACAGTTGAACAGTTAGAAGTCAATTTGGTAAGACATTTGAACGGTTAAATTCAATATGGTAAGACATTTGAACGGCTTGAAGTCCATATGGTAGTACAGTTTAACGGCTGGAATTCAATTTGGTAAGAGAGTTGAACAGTTGGAAGTCCATGTGGTAAGACATTTGAACAGCTGGATGTCATTGTAGTAGGACAGTTTAACGGCTGGTAGTCAATGTGGTAAGATAGTTAAAAAGTTGGAAGTCAATGTGGTTAGACAGATGAACGGTTAAAAGTAAATGTAGTGAGACATTTAAACATCTGGAAGTCAATGTGGTAAGACTGAACAGCTTGAAGTCAATATGGTAGTACAGTTGAACGGCTGGAATTCGGTGTGTTAAAACAGTTAAATGGCTGGAAGTCAATGTGGTAAGACAGTTAAATGGCTGGAAGTCAATGTGGTAAGACAGTTAAATGGCTGGAAGTCAATTTGGTAGAACAGTTTAATGGCTGGAAGTCAATTTGGTAAGATAGTTGAACAGCTGGAAGTCAATGTGTTAGGAGAGTTGAATGGCTTGAATTTAATGTGGTAAGACAGTTTAACAGTTGGATGTCAATGTGGTAAGATAGTTAAATGGCTGTAAGCCAATGTGGTACGACATTTAAACAGCTTAAATTCAATGTTTTAAGACAGTTGAACGGATGGTAGTTTAGAGAGTTGTACAATTGCAACGGACAATATTTTTTGACGCAGGATGGTTGAACGAATGGGATTTTTTTTTAATTTGGAGTATGGTATCTGAGCGAATGTAAGGTGATAGGGCAAGACAGCTGTAATGAGGGTGGATGAAGTAGAACAGTTTATCCAAGAGATTCGAGTATATCTATTACTCATTCCTTACTTTCTCACTTGATGTTCTATTTTATTGTTACCATATATAAAGAAACATGTTTGCAGTCGTGATCAAATAAGTTAAAATGTGCTTTAAGCCTTGTTTCTAAATATACTTTTGTTGAGTCATTAATGACTTGAGACATACAACAACACAACATTGCAACAAATTACGTCTGACCGTAAGGAATGGATAGTGGCTTTGAGTGCCCTGCCTCATTAATCTGCATTAGCCCAATCAAACCTCGTTTATTGATAGATATATGCTAAAACTCTCTGAAATAATAGTTTGATTCAAGTTTTATCTGGTTCAGTCGTCATAGATATCTAGGAGGAAACAGGTTCGGTTCAAGAGGTTATATATATCAACATCCAGCTCCTGGCCTTTAATTCATCACTGTGAAAGGGGAAAACCGCTAATAGTATAGATTTCTGCCATTCCAGGTAGCATATCTGGGACCCTTATCTCATTTATATATATTTTCTTTTAAATCCTAAATAAACAATGATTGATTGAATATTATTAATACTATTAATACTAGTATTATTATTACTATTATTATTGTTATTACTATTATTATAATTACTTTCTTGTGGCCCTGTTGAGATAGAAAACCAAGAAAGTGGTTTTATTAATGTCGTTTGTCTGTCTGTATCGTGGTGAAAATATTTTAATGATCGGGTGTTTAGGGTTTTCATGGTGTTTCCAAGAAGGTTTTTTGGAACTGATGTGCTAACCCTAAAATTAGCCTAAGTATTTTCTTAAGGGTGAAAAGAGATAAAACTTGATTAAAAAAAAGCTATAACGATTTTTTTTAATTAATGTCTAGTCACTGTTAAACTTTACAAACAAAATGGTGCGTTTCAATTTCCAATAAATATTAATTTGTTGGTATTTAAATTGGTGGAAATCTTTTTATTTGAGCATATCTTATCAAATAATTTAGATACAAAATAAATTATAGCTGCAAAGCTGTAGGACCTTTTAAAATAACGATCCTTTACTTTAATCATTTTTATAGAACCCTTAGTTCGAACTATGAGCAAGAGGATTGGAAAATGGGGAGTTGATTGCTATGCTCTTTGGTGAGCAGTGATGTTCCTTTTCCTCTAAATATGTTTCTTTAACGGTGTATATTATTTATTTATTGTATTTACTATGGTGGAATTTGATTATTTTTTCCCCTTTTATGTCCCTGTATCATATATATATATATATATATATATATTCACATATCTTACGTGTTTTAAGTTAATATATCTATTTTTAGTCAAAGAGCCAACAAAGTATGTGGGGCGGTCCATCCCATTTATTTAATATCAAGTATGGCTGTTGCTACTCTGTGTAACGACTGTTTCTTTCTTGGATGTGTTAAAATAATAATGCCGATATCCAGGAACTCTTATTTTTGGCCTGGCTGATTTTGTCATTTTACTACCAGCAAATTCTCTTGATTTTATGGAGTTATATTATTACTGTGGGCGATGCTTAAAACACTAACGCGGCGTTCTAGCTTTATCGCCACCAATGAATCACGCGTTCAAAGCTGGGAGCTAAGCCGTGGTCTTTACAGCAAGATGAAGTTCTACACAAACAGGAATAACTCAAGAAGGATAACTGGTCTTGCTGTCCTATCTAGTTGAGAGAGACTCGAGAACTTCATTGTATCCAGCTGGATGCACGGTAAACTAACTATCCCTTTATAGACGTAGATGTGAATAGATTCCTGTAAATTTTATATATTATGGTTTTCAGATATTATTAACAGTCGAATACTCGCGTATGCACTTAAAATCAACTTTTTCATCATGTGATAAATTGCGTAAGTTGAGGATGACCTAAACGGGGGACACGGTCTATTGCATAAAAAAGTCAAACTTGTTTACCATTATAGTGTTTTCGAGGAAAGATTTAACCAATCTGATTAAAATAGGTTTTTTCCGGACGCTCACTTATTCAATCGCTTGTAACTCCCGATGATCTTAATATTCTTATGACCCGCCTCGGTGGCGTAGTTAGCTAACGCGCTAGTCGTGTTGAGCTCAACTGCCAAGGACGGGGAGATCGAGGTTCGAATCTCGGTTGGATGAACTGTGGGTGGTTTTAACTCAATGGTTTTCCACTCTCTGTCAACGCAAATTCAGTTCCACTTCCTCTATATTCAACCTTTCCAATTCCTAATCTATTAGCGTATAATCCAAACGGGTAGTAAGACGTGATGATAAAAAACATATATATTCTTACGAAGAAAATTTGCTATTTGTATCTAGCAGATATGATAATTTTCTGGAAAATCTTCAATCAGAAAATGGTTAGGAAGCTAGGCAGATTTTTTTTTCAGTGGCGTCTTGTGGACAAGCAAATAGGTGAGGAGGATGGGTGGGGCGAGGTTAAACCTAGGACATAATATTACATTAATTTGACATT
>CABFVX010009245.1:0-19354 GCA_902151425.1 Timema shepardi
TCCGGTAGGCTGCGCAAAAACATGACTGCCAATAGCTCTTGATTAATGTCAACTTCAAGTTCCGCCAACCTATCCACCATGTCGAATAAACACTGAGTGTGTTCATGCATGTCGCCGCCATCTTGTAGTTTCAAGGACATCAAGCTATTAAACAAAGCAGCCTTCCATGCCGGTCCTTTGGACTGGTATATTCCCTCTAATTTTTCCCAGATTGCTCTTGAGGTTTTGCAGCCCTTAGTCTGTTTTATTTCTGACGGGTTCATGGCGAGCACTATGTCAGATTGTGCCTTCAGATCGGCTTCTCTCCACTGTCGTTCAGCTTCAATCGTCGCTGGCTCGGCTGCAGCCGCTTCCGGCTTCACGATTGTCCCGCTCACATAGCCCCATGCATCATTCTTTATGAGAACTGCACGCATCTGTAGCTTCCATGTTTCGTAATTTTCCTTATTTAAAACTTTGAACTTTACACCGGTTGCGTTCATTTTCGCAGAGTATTAACGATTTTTTCTAGACTAAATATGGCGCAGTGTCCGTTAGAGTCACATGCTTCGTGATCTTCGATTAGTCACACAATAATTATCGCGACGAGTGATCTGGGCCCATAACCTGTTAGCAAAGTTTAATGTCGAGTACACAAAATTAACGTCCGAGACGAACATAGAATCTACAAATACATTTAGTGGGTTAATTAACACAAAAAGGGTTAGTGGGAGCATAAAACGACGCGGTCGGTTTGGTGACGGAAAAAGAACAACTGTGTATGTGAAAGTTATGTGATTGGCTAACTTGAGATGCTCGCGCTACTGAAGCGCCTTTCGTGATTGGTGCGGTGGTTGGATCGTGCATCTTAGCCAGTGTCTCCAACATTTATTAACATATTTAGGAAAAAATAAAATATAAATACGCACAAAACATTTCACGCTTATTAATGTCAAATCAAACTTGATATCTCAATATCATTACTTTAGGTTATTAAAAATAACTATATAAAAATAGTATATTTTTAATGTATGGTTAGACCAAACACCAAACCAAACACAACTGCCTGTTGCAAGGTCCATCCATATAAATTAATGTCTGTTCTTGGACTTGGCTTCAAATCTTTTAAAGGTTCAAAACAAATAATTGATTTATTGAAATCGAAATTTAGATATTAAAATATGTGAAAGTATAAATCTGTATTTTTAATTTAAGTCTAAGAAAAAAGAAAACTCCAAAATATCTTAAAACACTCATATAGCAAGTAATCTATTTTATACCTCTAAAATCCATAAAAACCGACATTACCCATATAAACAGCAGCTCTGACTTGGTGCTATCGCCAGTATTATCACGTTGAAAATTATATTGCATGGCGTGATATTAGCCAAACTACAAAGAAATTATGTATATTTAGGGAAAAATTAAATTTTTGTTATTTTTGTGAAAACAGCAAAATTCACATTACTGCAAATGTGAATTTTGCATATCCCTACTTATAATTCATTTATTATAACATTCATACATTCTGGTAAGTGTTAAGTTACTAGTCTGGGCCTGATTGCTGTGTTATGTTACTGTTTTGGGGTCTGATTGTTGTGTTAAATTAATGTTCTGGGGCCTGGTTATTGTGTTATGTTACTGGTATGGTGCTTGGTTCTTAAGTTCATACTATAATTATAATTGGCTCTGAACTACCAATACACAATATTAGAGCTCTAAAAAAAATTATTTTGAAATTTAAAAAAAAATTGAATCTCTAATCCGAAATTTCCTCAAATCCTTGAACCTTGAATATTTTTAAGGATTCGAGGGATTCAAGGTCCAATTTCTAAAATAAAATATAATTATTTTTTATGTAATTGAAGATGATTGAATTTGTAAATGCTTAGGAGTAAAAAAAACTAGGTTAAAAGTTAGGAATTGGGAAAAAACAATACATCTGTCATCTCTGGCATTTTGTTACTGAAAAGGGTTTTTCTCTATATTTTCTTCTTACTATTAATGAGACAATTTCTTAAATAATCAATTTCTGTTAAACGTTCACCAAACTCATGTAAATATTATATTCTTGCTCAAGACGTCAAGCCTGGACACATCTGTAAAGGTGGACATATTTAAGTCCTATATCTTAAGAGAGAAACGGCACGGGAAAGAAGCTCAGCGTGTGAGCATTTTATACGAACGTGCATTAGTGATGAATCCCCTGGACCAGCTTCTATGGCTCGAGTATGTCCACTTCGCTGACAGGCATCTAGCTCCACCTGACACAGTACTTGGAGTGTGTAGCAGATCTACTAGAAATTGTCCCTGGTTCACAGAGCTTTGGAGACAGAAACTCTTCCTCATGGAGAAATATCACCAATCCAGCCATGAGGACATGCAAGGTATCCTCCACTGACAACTTGACAATACTGTTTATAGGTTTTGAGAAATAAATTTCATTAAAGCACAGTGACATTACATTTTTATCACCACTAAGCACAATACTCTTCTTTGATATCTTTATAGATATCTAGACTGGAGCCACGACTTCTTTATTCAAGTATCTTGTCATTAGTCCTCTTGAGATTAAGTTTAACTTTGTTCTAGACCCGCTGCTTCATATAAAAACATAAGGGATTGAACTTGGAACCTCTGTATCTGTGGCCAGGAACTCTGACCACTAGACCAGGAATGCAGTCTCTATAAAAACACAACAGTAAATGTTTATTAAAATATTCAAAATTAAATATCAATAATAGGCCTGAGCGGGATCTTGAACTTCAGGAAAAAGTTCATTGCCATTCTGTTCTGTGGGAATTGATAATTCCTGTCTGAAGTTTTCCCAAAGTCAAAATGTCATTCCCGTTAAGGCCTGTTTAGTAATACAATCAAGTAAATTATAAAATGTCTGTTTTTGAAGTAACAGTGAAAATTTAATAACAATTTTGTAATACTCCAAATTGTTAAAGAAACATATGTATAAACATAGAAAATAATCTATTGTGATAAGTTTTAGAAATTAATGTTTGCTCAATTTATATTATTCATCCTAATGCTATGTAACAGTATCTGGCCAGGCTCTCCTGCTATGGTGATGGAGTAGACAGTACAGCCAGGAACTCAACCTAACATGTTGGGCGGCAGGAAATAACCTGACACCCTAAGGGGTGAGTCCCTTTAGGAGGGTGATGGTCCCACAGTGGAGGAAATGCCATTTGATTCCATCAAGTAGTGTCTGTATTCAAAAGGGGTGGCAACCACAGACACCTGTCCCCTTAGATAAGTGCGGCCTTGCAGATTCCCGGAAAGGGACCTGATGCCTTGCAGGTTTTGACATTGTTATGCCAAAGGCTAAGGTAGTAATCCCCCAAAAGAAAATTCCTCGACACTAGGCCTAGTAGGCCAGCAGAAGAATAACGCTAAATTGCTCTTAACAATTAGATGTGCCTCAGGAAATGTAAACCAACTCTCAAGAGTCAGGAAATAGCCCAATAAGTACAGAAAGGTTTACCAGAAGAGAAAGAAATAAAATCGAGGAGAGTGAGTTTAAGAAAAACAAAATTACAGACTTGATAGTCATAGTAAAAATACAAGGTCTAAGCGAAACCAAATGGAAGTCATAATACCAAGCAACTAAGAAATGGAAATAAACTAAATTGGTGTGGTAATAAAAAGGAGGCAAATAATGTAGTTGAGTTGGTTATCCGCGTAGATTTGGATTGTATTACAGTTGTTAACTTTGTCAGTGAGAGAATTATAAAAACAAAATTAAGTATCAAAAAGAAAACAGTAACCATTTTGTAAGTATATGTGCCTCAGTAAGGTTGTAGTGATATAGAGAAATTAAATTTTCTACAAGAACTAGAGGACAACATCCAAAAAAATAACCCTGTAATAATAAGTGACTGGAATGCTCAGATTGGGATGGTAATAATAGGATTTGAGAAAATTATTGGGGCTTTTGGATATGGAAGGAGAAACACAGAGGGAGAGTTGGTTTTTGCATCAGAAACAAACTTAGTGTGAAGAACATCTGGCTCAAAACATAGGAGAACCATAACCATAAGGGTACAGCTGGGATTGCAGATATAAGTCTATAATAGACTAAAATAACTGATGAAGGATGTGGAGAGAGTAATAATAATATTTAGCACCATGTCTTACTACCCGTTCGGGTTATACGCTTTAAGTACTAATTACGTTAATGGATTAGGAATTGGGAAGGGTTAATTAGAGGAAGTGAACCCGTATTTGCGTGGAGGGAGAGTGGAAAACCATTTAGGAAAAACCACCCCCAGTTCACCCGACCGAGATTCGAACCTCGATCTCCCCGTCCTCAGCAGTCGAGCTCAACACGACTAGCGTGTTAGCCAACTACGCCATCGAGGCGGGTATGTGGAGAGAGTACATTATGTTAAAGTTCCCTACCGAGAACCTGGGTAGTGATCATAAGCTGTTAGTGGTGGCTCTAGATGGTGATAGTGGTAAGATTAGAAGATAGGAAAAGGCCAAAGATTGAGGTATATGGAATGAATTCCAGAATATAACTAAAAATATGTTACCAAGCACTGCAATAGAAATATGTGGTAAAAAAGGTGGAAAACTGAAGGAGGAAGCGAAGACACCATGGTGAAATGACGGAGTGAAGGATGCCATAATGAAGAAAATAAGGTAAAGAAAGTCAAGGATATAGGGAAACAGAAGCAAAATGAGGGCACCGGCTTCGGTGCATGTATGATCTATCACGCTTCTCTCGCAGTAGACTAGGCTGCTGACAACGGAGAAATAGAGGCTAGAATCTTGGTCAGGTGTACTGAGGTTGATTTTCCCAAAGTGGTTTTCCACTCTCCCTCCACACAAATGTGTGTACACTTCTAGAAATATAACCTTCCTATTCCCTAAAACCATTAGCGTAATTAGTACATAAGCATATAACAAAAATGGGTAGTAAGACGTGGTGATTAAAAAATTAGGGCCTGACAGCGAAGGATGAGACAAAAATTGAGGAAGTAGAGCAAGAATACAGGTATAAAAAACTGTAAGTTAAAATAAAAGAGTTGTGCGGGAATAAAAATACATGCTGAGAGTAGTTTACATAGAAATTAGAGGAAAATAGCAGAGAACATGCAAATTCTGTATGGAATGGTAAGGAGTAAAAGATCTGACAAGGAAGCTATTAGAGCATGACAGAAGGAAGCTGTAAATGTAGTTAGTGGTATGATGAAGATTAGGAACGAGATGAAAACCTATTATGGTGAACTACTAAATGTTGGCGGATTAAGCGGAGAAGAGGAAGAGAATCATAAACCAAACAGAAAAGAGACCTATTACATGGGCAGAGGTAAAAAAGCTTTACAGGGGATGAAAAAGTGGTAAATTAGCGGGGGTGGATGAACTCAGCAAATTTAGGTAAGAACAGCTGGAATAACGGGGACTGTATCGGACATTTAACTACAATTTGGTGAAACAATCATGTGTAAGACTAAGAGGACAGTTACTCCACTGTTCAAGAAAGGGAGCAGAAGGAAATTCACCAACTATAGAGGCATGAAACTACTTTCTCATGGCTTGAACATTATGGAAAGAATTATTGAGGGAAAACTGAGAGCCATAATTAAGCCTGTCCTAGAAGAGGAACAGCATGAATTCAGAGTTAACAAGAGTACATAAGATCTGATCTTTGTTTTAAGGAGAAAAATTGGTAGTCCCAGGAAATTTAATTGGTTAAGTTTGAATGTTGTATAAATAGGGTCCGAGCTGTGTACAGATTGGAGAAGGCAAGTCAGGTCAGCATGGTTGAGACCAAACATGGTTCAACAAGAAAGTGCTCTTTCACCACTGCTGTTTGTAACTGTAATGGATGCTGTAATAAAAGACAAAAGAAAATAGGAAGAAAAGGACCTAAATGCCCTTGTATTCACAGATGATGTGGCGATCTAGGGAGACACTAGGGGAAAAGTACAGGAATGACTAGATAAGTGGATCTCCAATTTGAAAATGTATAAGATGTATATGAGCAAAACAAATACATTTGCCTTGAATAACATTAAAGTAAACTCCAAATGCTGCATATGTCTGGAAGGAGAATTGGAAAGTATTCACGAGTTCAAATACTTGTGTAATGTGGTCTCTTGTAAGAGCACCACAAAGCAGGAAGCATTCAACAGAGTGATAAATGAGTCAAATTTCTTTTAATTGACACAGCAGCTATTGTGGGACAAAGTGCTAGGGAAAGCCAAGATGAATCTTTACAAGCTATATCTGGTCTCCATTCTTACCTACAGTTTAGAGACTTGAACAGCTGCAAATATGGGAAGTGAAATTTTTAAGAAGCACCCTGCAGAAGACACGGAGAGATAAAGTAAGGAACGAGGACACGAGAGAAGAGTTAGGAGTGAAACACAATAACACCACCCACATGTATAATGGAAAGAGAGGTAGGGGCAGGAGACCAGTTGGACGACCCAGAAGGAGGTAGGTGGATCAGATAAATGAATATGTTGAGAATAAAGGAAAGAGCTGGAGAAGAGTGATGGAAGGAGAAATGTTCCTGGACAGACAGCGTTGACGAGAGCTTGTTCATAAACACCCTACCTAATAAGTTGAAGGGGTTCCATGATGATGATTAAGATTATTATTATTGAGTCACAAGCCAAACACAAAAATAGCTATTAAATTCCAAGCAGGCAAATAACATAAATATATTTTGTGCTTCATGTTGTGTACAATATCATCAGCATATATTATCCTAGTTGATTGTAAATGTACCCCATAATTAGGCTTCTTTGAAATGTTTTTACTATGTTTAAACCAGCCTTAAACTTTACTAAATCAATTATTACTAATGATAATAGAAAAGCACATCTAAATTTAATTGAACTTTAAAATACCTTATCTTGAAATAAAACTCTTCTTTAATATATTTAAATAACTAATTGCTTGACAAATATTGTATTGAAAATGTTTAAACATCTTAACTTGATATTAATATGATTGTGTATTATCTACATGAATGTCACATCCCTAGGTTATTAGTATGTATGTGTATTAAAGTTGTACCTATGTTCAAGGGGTGCTAGAGCAAGCACTTGCTGTGGAATACACTTCCGCCTCTGACTACTTGTTGTTGTGGCTGGCATACGCTGACTACATGCGCCGTCGGATAGAGCAGGACTCTGACCAACAAGACCAGCAAGTTACTGCCTTTACTGAGCTGCTTGCACAGGCCTGCGAACATTTGGCACAGCGTAGGTTCATATACACTTAGGACTGCATATATTAAATAATTACCATAGAAATAATCCTACTTGCCAATTCAAAAGTTACTGGATCATTTTTCAACTATTTACATTCTAAAAAAATTGATCTTCAGCTTTCATTGCTTGCTTCTTTCTTCATTTTTTTTTATCTACTCCACCTCATACTATGGGCAGGGTGTCTACCATCCTGGAAAATCAGGGAAAACTGGAATTAGTTGAGAATTTGAAGTGGTCTGGAAAAAATTGGAATAACATGGTGGCTACAGACAGGGAAAACAGGGAAAAGAAAAATCAGGAAATTTTTAGATGACAGGGAAAACAGGGAAATATCAGGAAATTTATCTAAAAATAAGGAAAAGTTAGAGAATTAAAAAATATTTCTAAAATATTCCATTAATTTCGCAACTAAACACTAAAACAAAAGTCAATAGTGCCTAAATAAAATAACATTTTAATTTTTAAAATAACTGATAAAACCGTTTATGTTTAGTAAATACTAACTTTTTTTAATATGTGATCAGTAATAACAAAAGTCATCATCACCATTAAAACTTGAAAAAAGTAGTCAGGGAAAATTTAAAAATGGTGCCTGGAAAACCTGGAAAAGTCAGGGAATTTTGTAAAATATGTTTTGTAGCCACCGTGAATAAGTCAGGAATTTGGAAAACTACAAAAACAAATCTGGGAAAATGTTTTACTCAATATATGAACTATAATAATCATTAAATCAGTAAATACAATATGATTTACACATCTTTTTTTGTTTGTAGCAGTGTAATATATTCTATAATTTTATAATTCCTAGTAGACTATGTTAATACGAATTGTAAAAGCATGTTTATTTAAATTTTAAAACTTATTATTAGTCATATAAAAGATTGATAAAAAATGTGGAGGAGAGAGGGGAGGTTTGAGAAGGGTGTAATATATTTTGAGTCGGGAATTTTAGGAAATGATCTGGGGTAAAGTCAGGAATTTCATTGGTCAAGTTCAGTAGACACCTTGTTAATACTACTCACCACTGACACTTAAATTAAGTGGTCACTTATATACTATGGTTCACTTCTAACCATGCTGCCATAGTCCAGATGGTGTTTTATTATCTTTTGCTGAAGAAGGGGACTGATTTACAAACAATAAATTAATCATGTGTTTTGTTGTGTTTTTAATTGTGAACTTTGAGGCCTAAATTTTTCTGGTATGTGCATATATAGGCCCTGGTCTTCATTCCTCTTTCCAATAATTATTATAAAATTGCCATTTGGTGCCATTTTTCCTTTGTTTACATACCTTCAAACCAATTAAAAACTATTTTAATACATATTTGATTTTGATTAATATAATTAAGTTTTAAAGTTATATATTTATTCTACTCAAGCTTGACTCCACTCGATACTCAGGAGCTTTATGTATAGCTCTATTGAGATCTACTGGCATTAAAAAACTTGAGTTTGCAGACCCTCTAATATTTTTAATTAAAGAAAAAAGTTGCATATTTACTTCTCTGGTCTAGTTAGGTTCATTAAAATAAACTGTAACTTTACTACACCCCTTTTTGGTTCATATTTTAACCGACCACATTCGCAAGAGAAGGACTGGAAATAGAATGTTGAGCCTAGGACACAGACAAATAATATACACAGACACTCAGCCTCCAGGTTATAATGACTGCGCTCCTTTTGGTAGCTTGAGGTCTTCAACACTAGGATTGCTACGTTCAATCCTATTATCACCCAAAGCCCAGTGTAGAAGGACTCAAGCTGGCAAGAGCACAGCGAAACCCCCTTAAGGTTGAGAGTCTGTTTCTTGAATGTCTAAGGCCTAGGAATATCAAACACCATTATTATGAGTACTGATATGGTATCAAAAGAATCAATAATCAATCCTCATAGTGATACCTCGAATCTTAGTTCTGAGACATTAGGAACCGAGTGTTATAGCTACATACTTTGTTTGAATCAAGCAGACCTTAAAAATAATATCCCTTTTTAGGCCAAGATTTCGATGGGAGGATGATGTAAAAATGGATTTGAAGGAGTTTTTGTGTCAGGTTAGGGATTGAATGGCAAGCATATGGTCTGGCGGCCTTGAACTTCTGAATTCCAAGACCAGAGAGTAAAGAAGTTAAGCTATGTCAAAGTATATATTTAAAATATGAAGAATAGTATAAGCCAAAATCAAGAATATCTTCACTTTTAAATAGAATCCAACTAGTTAATACCTATTGTTGTTTATATATTTTAAAAATGTAACATTTGTAATATAGTATGGTATGTGGTTATCTAGGTTTTGGACTGAAGGGAGATCCTCAATGTATCCTACTGCAGTACTGGGCCCGTATTGAGGCGGCATACAAGGGAGATATGGAAAAGGTGCGACTGCTGTGGAACGATATCATGACACAGGGCCATTCTCAGTTTGCTGAGATGTGGTTGGAATATATACTTCTTGAAAGGTGAATGCGCCCCACAATTGATTAGTTATAGAAATAACGAAAATCTTACTCCAGAGTCACACAACAAACAGTCGTATATTTGTGAAGTCCAGACTACACGTATAGGTGACTAGGACTACACAAAGTGGAGTTCTACAGTACTGAAAATACTTTTTATTGCGAAACCATCCCAGCCCATGGAGATGTTTCTGTGTATTTGCCTTAAATAACATAACATTCCTGGACCATGTAACTGACTCAAATTGTACAGCTGTTTGGGCTATATAACTGCCCTATTAATGAAATTGTATTGTGTATCTTATAAGGGTCGCAAGAAAGTAAAAAAAAAATGGATTTATATCAATTTTTTTCTTTATAAAACTTTAGAGGAGAAATGTTGAATAGATGGAGGAAGATGGCAGCAATTTACTAATCTGACTTGGCTGGAAATGTGCTAGATGATGATTTGAACCCTAAAAAGTATACACAAAATTATTTTACTATTATTACAACTAACTTCCTCCTTTAGAAAGTTGACTAAAACGTTTCACATTCCCTTGTGATGATTTTTTATTAAATGAATTTGGCGGAAATGATCAATTTTCTTTCTGAGGCAGCCATTACCTCTTTGTCGAATGGCAGCATTGTGAAGTGTGAAATGTGTTCTTTTGACTGTAAAAGTCCTTTTAAGTTCCTTTTTATATGTTTCTATCTATGTTTCCAGTACCTTCAGCCATATATTATTACAACATGTTATTTCTACAAAATTTTGTATTGTGACCATTAGTACCCATAACACCACACACGTGTAAAGCTTTGCTATCAATTTTTTTTTTTCTGTAGTTGACGGTTATTCAAAAGGTTGGAACACACCAATATTTTTCTGGATGTATGCACCTGCCTTTGAACTTTGAGGGATGGACTTAAGTGTCCTTCCACTGTAAGAGGTGCAACTACTCATAATTAGTTCACTAAGTGAAAGACTATCTATTATTTAGCTGTTGTATTTCCACTTCTATTTCCATTGTCCATTCTCTTTATTTTAACCTTAGGGAGCTCTTTGCCACATATTTCTATCTTTATATTTTATTCCATTAGTTTTATGTTATTATTATTATTATTATTATTATTATTATTATTATTATTATTATTATTATTATTATTACTATCATTAGTAGGTTGGCGCTTGCCATGAGAGGACGTGTTTTTACTAAGCTCCACAAGTGACCTCATTCTGTTTGCTGAGTGTTGTGTTCAGTGTGAGTTTGCCTATCCTTAGGCCTAGTTAGTTGATATCCAATTTAATATGCCAGACAGTGAGGACGACTGTAAAAAAGGCTCCCATGCATTTTTTGCCCGACAAAGTTTGTTTAGTGTTCTGTCCCTTGTAAAACAAGGTTTCACCTGAACTGTCTCAAAACCAATGAGGCGGAATGAGTTTTTTTTAATGAAAAGTGGGATATCCATTTTCAAGTGTGAAATTTGTACCAAAAAGGCAAAAGCTTTTTTTGGGGATGATACCCCACCAAATCTATTTCTGCACCTGCTCTTCCAGAGTGGCCGCAGAAGCCTCCTGAAGTAAAGAAGTCTTTTGAGGAGCTACTCAAAGCTCCATCAGCTGTTCGGGAAGCAGGTACAATACAGCTGCTAAATTCTCCGATAAGCATGGTTTACGATCTGCCTACTCAGGTGAAGGATTTGATTGCAGTGTAATAAACCTTCTGTTAGCATGTACACTCAAAATACGATACATATGATTAACACAATGAATACAAGAGTTTATAAATTTTAATAATGTGTGGCAGATATTAACTCACGGTGAATTCATGTTGCCGGGAAACACCCAAACTTCAGGAAAATGTCCCAGCTGACTGTTGCTGGCTGAACAACAGAACACCATCTCACCCGCAGGCACCACTTGGATGAAATGGCACAGTTATTTCTCTCTGTTTGTGACACATTCTTCTAGCGCTAGTTGTCATTCGTCGCAATTCTGCAAATTACCTCCACTTTTTTCTGGGTTTAGACCCTTCTTGAATTAGTCAGTTTTGTTAGTAATTAACCGTCAATCCTCGCTTCACATTTTGTATTTTATTGTATCAATTCAATGGAGGAATTTCTTGGACGTCATCCTACATCTGCGGACTTAGCAACTGGTGATCATGATGTGTTAGGCGTCAGTTTCCCCCCCATGTCGCAGAAGTAGCCGTGGCAGTCACTATGAGTATTTGTATTAGGAAACAACGTAAAGTCTTAGTACTCTTATACCTTGTCCATGAGACATAGTTTTTGTGTCATAGTTTCTGACTTAGCTTATAAATGCCATAAGAAATAATTTTGATTGTTATAATTCTTACCCTTTTCTATGTCCATAGCTTATAAATGCCATAAGAAATAATTTTGATTGTTATAATTCTTACCCTTTTCTTTGTCCATATGACTTAGTATTGTTTGTCAGAGTTTCTGACTTTCTTTTCTATGCCCATAAAGCATATTTTTCTATATTAGTCTTATTGCTCCTTTTCAATGTTCATATGACATAGTATTGTTTGTCAGAGTTTCTGACTTTTTTTTCTATGCCCATAAGACATGGTGTTACATACTATAAAAATCAGTCATGATTCCCTAAACTGTATTACCATGCTTAGGATCACTTAATGGTGGAAATCAGGCTATCTTACTCTTTGTTCAATGACCTAATTGGGTCTTTGACTGATACCAGTCCCTATTGTTTCTCTTTAGTGTACCTATTTTCAGTGCACAATTTTTGGGAGCACTACTGGTTTGTAGTAGTGGCCCGCAGGAGATAGTGTTTAGTCTCCGGCCCCCATTCTGGCACTGTTTGTATTAGTTAATATAATACATTAATTGTTTTGAACTAGTTTTAGTGTGTCCTAGATAAGATATATATATATATATATACACACACTATTGAATGTCCAGGCAGTACTAGTTAGGAATTGACTGGCTATGGTATCTTAAACAGCTTAGATTCCCGATAGCTCTCCATTTACAATTTGTAAAATGATTGTTCCTCTTCTAGGACATTAATCTTTGGTGCTATGTAACTGTCTGTGGAGTTAACACATGCTAGCTAGCTCATTTAACTACCATCATAGTAACTTAAAACTGTCTCGTATTCTTACATTTTGAGAGACAATGCCAAGTGTGAGACTGTGTGCAAGAAGTATTCTATCGATACCCTTCAATTTAGTCATGCTAGTTTTACCGGTGCATCTCAAGACCTAAAGTTCATGCTTTCATAGATTCCCGTGGTAAGAGTACTCCAAATAACAAACTTGATGACTCCGGCATAGTGGCACATACCAAATCTTTCCCAGCTTATTAGAGCCACTATAGTAGACAAAAGAACCCAGAGAGAAAGAATCTTCCCTCCAATTTAAACATTAGAAAAATGTATGACCTCTACATTGAGAAATGCAAAAGTGAGAGAAAGGAGCCATTGGAACACTAGTTTTTCTATAATTTTTTTCCAACTAAATTGAACTTCCATTATAAAGTTCCTTTGAAAGATACCTGTGGTCATTGTGACAAACTTCAGTTGAAGATAGCAGTCCAAATTAATGACCCTGAACTCTATAAGAAATTTTAAGTGGAGAAAAATTTGCACTTGGCCAAAGTCAACATCTTCTCTGAAGAGAAGGTGTTGCAATAACAAGCGCAATAATAAAATGAGACACCAGATACCTTAATTTGATCCACACTCAAATATGTCAAAGCCCAAGTACCTGAACCTAGATGTTTAACTATCAATAAAAATAAATATTTAATTATACACCTTAATTGGAGTTTAAGGGTATGCTTGATGCAAAAGCATAACAACATTATAGAATATGACATTGGCCTAGTGGCCACTTTATTTTCATAATCCAAATTTTAACAATATTACGTTCTTAGATTGCGAGCAATTTTCAAAAACAACTTTATATATAAAAAAAAATCTTAACTTCAAGAAATTAATATAGAATTTCAGAGTATTACATGCATAATCAAATTTAAAGAATATTCATAATGATTTAACTGGAATAATCTATATATGCGCCAAAAGTTAAAAAATAGCGAACCATAATTAAAAAGAAATGAAAGTTGGCAAAAACCTATATTATATGGAAGAAGGTACAGGAAAGGTGGATAGAAACATATAAAAGGGGGACAAACACAATATGGCCATTACAATGAAAAGAAGAACACAGTTCACACTTTACACTGCTGCCAATGGACAAAGAGTTAATGGATGTCTCTTAAAGAAAATTGATCGTCACCGCCCAATCCCCCGACCTAGGTTTCATTCTATCGGAACTCATCAGGGAGGAGTGTGAAACGCGCAACGCAACTTCCTAAAAGAGAAAACCAAAAAANGTGTGAAACGCGCAACGCAACTTCCTAAAAGAGAAAACCAAAAAACACAAAAGAGGAGAAAAAAAAAGGAAAATGGTAAAGAATAATAATAATAAATAATAGAACACGTAGAAAGGAACAAATAAAAGGTAAAACAATATAATACAATTGCCTCAAAGCGAAAATAGGTTTTCCTTATAGAGTCAAAACACCTATATTAGAAAGTCTATTTGTATCACATCTCGTATCTTATCCATATCACCTAGTAGGATTATGTTCCTGACCATACACCTAAAATATCTCTTACAAACATACTGAGTGTATAATAACGGTTGGCATACATTAATTGAAATTCTCCTTGGGTAACAATTGAAAGTAAGATAACAATACATATAAGTTTCATTTAGAATGCCTAGCACAGTAAGACAGGAACCCAACCATAATATTGTGCAATATATCCTACTAAATTTAACAACAAAATTTGACTTATTTATAATATCATAGAATCTAAATTTAAGCAGATAAGTCCCAAAAAATGTCTCGATTCATAACAAATCTAATTACCCAACAAAACTAAACTAGTAAAATTATTCATAAAAAAAATATGCCGAAACAAATCCAAATTCGGTCCCTACATAATTAAGTAACAATTTAACAGTTCCCCAGGTTTACAAATTATATAAAGTTTTTCCAACATAACGGACATTTACGTGTAGAAATATCCTACATCCTAAAAGCATCAAAGAGTGCCTGCTCCTTGCCGGGTACATGCTTATATTAATTTTTGCACTGTGGGGAAAATATGGGAGGGAGGATACACAAGTTCCATGATGTCACTATCAGCAAGTCAGCGCAAGTTACCCTCATTGACGCCTGCACACAATGCCAAGAGGGAGATATACGAGGGGTAGGGAACACCACGTGATCACCCAGAGCGCTTCTTTCTCCGAGCTTTAGTGCCTGTGCAGCGTCCACTACTCGGGGAAAGTCAGCCGAAATGTGTAACATCCCGAGGAAACAGTCTGGTTTTTCTTGTTATTGGAGTGATAATGTGCTTGGAGGACTCATAAGCGGCGCTGGTTTCCCGGTTAAATGGGGTAAGTGTAACTGCACTTTTATAGGGGGCGGAGGTTATGGGGTGAACATGTTTGTGGCCACGGTACAAAAGCTTTGCAAGCTAGGGAGACCCTTAAAAGTGATAAGGCTGCTGCATCATATACACTTTACGTTGCTACATTTGACCTCCAAAAAGCCCTCCCATATCAAAATTAAATACATCTATTGCGTATTACAAGAAAAAATATGTAAGTCTACAACTTTGGAATTTATTCTTTCAACAAAAACAATAGCTACTTGCATTTATGAGATGAAATGGAAGGAGAGGGTCACAAGATGGGGCATCTGTTCTTGCCAACCATATAATATTAGAGGCCAAAAACCACACTAATGTAATTCTGTACTCTTGACTCATGTACTGGGCAAAATATAAATATCAAGGTGGCAGCTACATTCATGAACCTGTTCCAAGATCCTCATTTAAACATCAAAACCATTGATCACGAATTTCTTGTTTCGGGCCACTCATTTTTGCCAAAAGATCAAGCTTTTGGGGTTATAGAATCAGCTTCAAGAAAATGTACCCACATTTTTAAGCCTGAAGATTGGCTTGAAGTCATAAAAAAAGCGATGATTAGGAATTGTTTTGAGGTTGTCAAAATAACACCAGCTGAGATTCTATCTACCAAAAAACTTGAGGAAATGTAGGTCAACACGAAAAAAACTTATGACGGTCATCCTTTTAAGTGGTTATAAATTAGGTGGATGCAGTTTTGAGTGAGAGGAACCTTGGACCCTGAAGCTTTAAATTACGTTGACTGAAGATTTTCCTTTCTCAACTGTGTCCATGTCTAAGAAAAACTCTAAATTTGTGGAAAAGCAAGACTCTCTTTACAAAACACCAAGGGTGGTCACCGTATAAAAGAAAAAAGATATGTTGTCTCTTTTGCCATTCAATCCACCAATCATTCATGAACATTTCAAATACTTACAGAATCTGCAAGCAGGTTGCAAACCTCTCTAAATGAGGAAATTGTTGACTCAAATAACGATGAACCCTTTTATTCCGATAAGGTCTAATTTGTGTCATCTTATGTATTATAAGCTAGTTACACAGTTGTTAACAATTTATTGTGAAATAAAATAAAATAAAATTTTCAATTTTTCACATTATTTTGTTTATTTGATCCACTTACCACTAGAAATATTTCAGAGCTTAAATAGATGAAGTCCGCAATTTTTAATTCAATT
Source organism: Timema shepardi (assembly GCA_902151425.1). Classification (NCBI taxonomy): domain Eukaryota; kingdom Metazoa; phylum Arthropoda; class Insecta; order Phasmatodea; family Timematidae; genus Timema; species Timema shepardi. The sequence continues at coordinate 16,324 of CABFVX010009245.1, forward strand.
TGCATTTCTACCTCAATTAATGCAGTTGATGTTTTGTGGTCAAAACCTATTTAAGTTAATCTTCCTATAAAAATAGAATGGTCTACTAGCTCAATTTTTGAATCAAACAGTGCAAATTAATCTAAGACTCATTTTTCTTGAATGTAGGATTTCTGGGCTTAATCCACTTTAGCTTAGAGCGCCTCATACAATGAAGCTACTGTCCCAAAGGGTGGCAGCATTCTTATTTCAATTAGTGACTCTATTTCTGGTGTGGTCAGTAGAAACAATCTAGAGAATAACATGGAATGTATTTGGATTGAAACCCCAACCCTTGGCAACCAAAAACTGTTAATTTGGAACACATATATTGCACCAAATGAAATTTTTAGCAATTATTTAATTTTTCTTGAAAGTGCGTTGGCCAACTACCCCTTTCGTACATCTCTTAGGTGATTTCAACTGTCCCAAAATAGATTGGAAATATTATCATGCCCAAAATATATCTCATTTCTACATTATATTAAAAGCCACTCATATTCTTGCATTGACTAATATAATAGCCTTAAAACAATTTAACGAAACTCATAATAATGACACTAACCTCATATCATGTGGGCAACATATTTTTATATTTATGGTGAATGAGAAGTGAAATTCGCCACATCATGTAAAAATTGAGAAATTAGGCTTCTCAAACGAGTATTTAAATCAACAAAATTCAAAATACGTTAACTTTAACTATTCCCTTACAATTGGTTTGAACACCAATGATTAAAACCGTTCAAATAGAAAATGTAAAACAATTTAATGTGAAATTTGGCAGTTCTTTTGTCTAGTACGTTGCAGGAACATTGGCGTAATGTCTGAACTCAATACACATCGCAACTCCACCTCCAGATTGACAAACAATTTAAGATCTGTATTTATACTTGTGTCACTACAAATTTTAGCTCCCAGCTTTCTTGAAAATTTCGCACTACATTTTTTTTTTCTTTTTACAACTAGGTTCTGAATCAATAAATTCACTCATCTCAGCACTATCACCTGCTGCTGGTTCACTTTGTTTTCGAATCACCCACTTATCCATCTCTCATTAAAAATTTTAAAATTTAAAATTAATGGTTTCTTAAAGAAGAAGAAAAAGAGATAGAGAGAAAATTGTACACATGAAATAGGTAAAAATGTGCCTCTTAAGGCCTGGTGCCCACGGGTGACACGCGTCATCTTTACAGTTGCGTCCTGTGATGCTAAGTCACCGCTAAAAGCAGTTCACACAAGTGACCTGCGTTTGTTTAGACACAAGTCTCGGCCACAGTTGGTTTGAATATATGGCCGTGATAAGATACACTCAAGGAGCAGAAAAAATAGGCAAACTTTTCTTGCTGTACACAACCCTAATGCGCTGACATGAACTTAAGTCATCTTTATGATATCTGTAACAATAATGTATAGGCATTTTGCCTAACATCCGGTTTCTTATTATTATTTTATAAGTGAACAGTGGTTGTGACATGTTTTAAGTACTTTATAAATTGTTATTGTGAAAATAAATGGTAGGTGATAATGTATCTAGTTTTAATGCACATTCACTATAATTTCCTGATTATCCGGATAATCAAGATTACATATGGTCCCAGTTAGTCCTTATAAATGAAGTTCCACTGTATAAAGAAAATATTTTTCCCCAATTCATAAAAATTATTAGAAAAAAAATTGGAAGGGAACTTGCCAAGTTGTTTTAGCATTATGGCTTCAATTTCATCAATATTTGGAAATAGCTTCTTGCATATCTCCATCCATGCTGCTTGTTTTTTTTATTTCTGTCTTGGTAATCTTCTAGGGACAGCTTCCAAATGACAGGTCTATCCCACACCTCATTGATAAAAAGTTTTGTGTGTATTTCTTCCTCCCTTCTGACTGTACAATGATTACCGTCACAATGACATGCGCAGTTCGTGTGCACTGGTCTTCACAGGTACTTACAGAATGCTGAGCGGTAGCATCACCGTCATTTTTGCAGAATCCCGCTTCACTAGTTTTGATGCAACAATGACTCCAGCTTGATGCCAGACCTCGCCTCTCATGTGAACTCCATCATTCAAATCAAAGAAATACTGAGACGCAGTGTCACATGATGCAACTGCAAAGATGGGATGCACTTTGCTTGTGGGCACTGGGCCTAAAATGTTTGTTATTACTTATTAGACACCACCTGTTCAAGGTCGGGGCTAAACTAAAGTGCAAGAATGAAAATCAGTAAAGGGGTGAATGGACCCTAATTAGTGTGAAAAGTGAAACAAAAGAGCAGTCCCAAATAACATTTTTCCTCAAGGCAATTTTACACCAGACCAATCGATAGGCAAACTCAAATGGCATCAGTCTACTACTGCCAATTTATCAACTGGCCTTGTGTAATCGTGGCTTCACAATTCAATCCCTTTCTAGGAAAGGAGTTTTGCTTCTTTAAAAATCCAACCTACAACGTTATTTCTGTTTAAAATACAACCCTTTAAATGGTTAGTAAAAGTGTGGAGGGGGGAGTATTGGATGGCAGAGTTGTATCTCTGACTTATTCCCAAAGTGGAATGTTTTCAATGATATACAGTAAATATCAAATTACAACAACGGTCCCGCTATCAGGAAAAAGTTTATTTTTCTGTGAGAGATAGCAAACTCAAATGCACCACATGTGGTGATTGGCGACGGGGCTGCCCACCTCGATCCTAGACCTTGTTTTTGCTCATTTTGACCATCCTTTGGTAACTTATAGCTTTCAATCATTAGCAAATATTGACTTAGCTCATTCACCCCTATTGATTACACTAGATGTACCCATTGCAACTAAAAATAATGCCACCCCCATCACATATATTGATTATGCACATGGTGATTAATTCAATCTTTACAATGACCTGCAGGGCTATTATGGACATTCGATGCAAAGATAGTTGATACCGCTAGTCAGCTTCACTTTAGAGGAAAAGATAGCGTTTGGGTTATTATGACCACCACACTTTGTATCGTCCGCTAGTTTTAGCTTCGACTTTGC
>CABFVX010009246.1:7159-19352 GCA_902151425.1 Timema shepardi
ATATATATATATATATATATATATATATATATATATATATATATATACACCCACATTTATGTGGGGAGTGACAACTCATTTAGTAAATTGTATATAATCTGAACAGGTAGTCAAGTGAAATGATAGTAAAAAACGTCTACTCAAAAAACAACCCCGGTACACCCGACTGGAAGTCGAACCCCAATATCCCCGTCACCTAGTTCAACTAGAGATGTGAGACGGAAAAAAGTTCCGTTTTGGAAAATTTTCCTTTATATTTTTCACGGAAAATTTTTCCAAAACGAACAATTTCCAATTGTCATTTGTGTAAAATAATTTCAACTGATTTAAATGAAACTAAAAGTAATCAATAGATATCACAAAATGTCTCAACGTTTATACTTAATATTAATTTCTTCTCAGGGCGTTAATACTAGAAACATCATCAAACGAGCTTCGGTGGACGCACGGACTAAGGTGCCTCTCTCGCAATAAACTGACAGGGAGATCGGTGTTCGATTCTAGTCGGATGCATTAAGGGTGGTTTTTCCTAAATAGTTTTCCACTATCACGGGTGGAATTCTTATAAATTCAACCTTCCCCGTCCCTAGCACATCAGCGTAATTAGTACGTAAAGCATATAACCCGAACGGGTAGTAAGCCGCGGCGCTAAAAAAGAAACAGTAAAGAAACAAATCAATGCAAGCCTTTGTAGACCCGTATGTTCATAAATGATAATTCAATTATTTTTTAACATCTATAAGTTAACTATTATTATTAGCACCGCGTCTTACTACCCGTTCGGGTTATACGCACTTACACTAATGTGTGATGGTAAGGTGATTGTGAGATGAAATGGAGGACCTACAGTTTAACGTGGAATTCGAACCACGGTGGAGGCCTGGCATTCCCCACATATCACAAGATGTCTTGTCAGAGGTGAAGGAAGGGTTTGGTAATCCGATAAATTTATGCCGGGACCGGGGATTGAACCCCGGCCGCCAGCATAGAAGTCTTGACACCTTACCCCTAGACCGCCAGGTCACCAAAGTTAACTAAAATAATCTTTAGGTTGGCCTGACATTTGTCTACCCCTATCCTCCGTGCTTCCTATATACTCTTCCCCACGCCCTTCTTATAACCCACTCGTCTCTTAACACACTATATTTTGAAATATATTTAACTCTAGGTGCCCCCTCCACAATTTAACCCTCCACCGCGAGCACCCACTGCAGAAAATAATAATAATATTTAGCACCGCGTCTTACTACCCGTTCGGGCTATACGCTTTAAGTACTAATTACTCTAATGGCTTAGGAATTGGGAAGGTGGAATTAGAGGAACTGAACCCGCATTTGCGTGGAGGGAGATTGGAAAACCATTTAGGGGAAAAAACTAGTTCACCCGACCGAGATTCGAACCTCGATCTCCCCGTCCTCGGCAGTCGAGCTTCAACACGACAAGCGCAGTTAGCCAACTACGCCACCAAGGCGGGTCACCGCAGAAAAATTCCCCGGAAAATGGTCATCTCTAACTCCAACACGATAGTGACGAGTTAGACCAAGCTAAAGTAGCCCCATGGCTTCTTTGGTGCTGACTGACAACTCACAGCTGACAGTTGACAGCTTTAAAAAGTTCCCTGACCGAATTACCTATCCCTACGCCGAACTATATGATTTGCAAGAAACATGTGTTTATCAGCTGTCACTTCTGACAGTCCAAAATTTAAGTATGTACCTAAATGTTGACCGTCAGAAGTCAGCTGTGAGCTGTCAGTTGGCACCAAAGAAGCCACGGGGTTACTGTAGCAACAAAGTGGGCTATTTATATATTAACCGGGCTATTAATCTTATCCACAAACTCGACTAAAAAAAACTCTCATAGAAATAAATCACACCTTTTATTATCAGTTCGTATTTGGTTCAACTTGTTTTGTGGGTATTATTTGTTCGTTAATATTTGAATGGTTTGGTAGCTGGGTTAGATCGTGGCGCGGTGGTGGCTCGGATTATAATCACTGTCAGGCAGAACCGGAATGTTGGCACTGCTCCAAGTGACGCCTCCCTTGGGGAGAGGGGAGAATTCCATTGCTACCGATAAGAATCTGCACCATAGCATTCAACTACACCTCGGCCTCGCTTTACAAATAGCCCGTGACGCATTCTTTACCCTCCTCCGCCATTATCAATAACATTCAAACACCATGTTCTTTCTCTCCTGAAGTAGCCACACGGCTTCTTTGGTGCTGACTGACAGCTCACAGCTGACTTCTCACAGCTGACTTTTAGGTATGTACCTACATTTTGACTGTCAGAAGTGACAGCTGCTAAACACATGTTTTTGCAGATCATATGGTTCGGCGTAGGGATACATAATTTGGTCTGGTTGCTTTTCAAAGCCGTCAGCTGTGAGCTGTCAGTCAGCACCAAAGAAGTCATGGGGCTACTGTATCTAATCTCTATTTATCTCCACAACAGTTCACTATGGGTTTAGCACATTCATAATTTGTCGCCCACTTCGACGGTCACACGGTCTGAGGCGTCACTCTAGCAATAAAATGGACTGCCGATAACGGGGAGATTGGAGCTAGGATCTCGGTCGGGTGTACCGAGGAAGATTTTTTTATCCGATAATTGTTTCTCACTTTCTCTCTCCACGCAAATGCGGATACACTTCCTCTAGATTCAATTGTCTTTATCCATAGCAAATTAGCGTGTTTGGTATATATATACGTGAAGCCCTAAATAACGTTCACCAACACCGAAGAACGTAGGAATAAAGTCGTCTGGTTCACTAGTGATTCGGTCCCGGCACAGATTTATCTGATTACCAAACCCTTCCTTCACCTCTGACAAGACATCTTGTGAATGCGAGGAATGCCAGGCCTCCACCGTGGTTCGGATTCCACGTTAAACTGTAGGTCCTCCATTTCATCTCACAATCACCCTACCATTACACATCAGCGTAAGTGCGTATAACCCGAACGGGTAGTAAGACGCGGTGCTAATAATAATAATAATAATAATAATAGTGATTGAAATATAGGGATTTGAATCCCAGCTGGGTGTACTGAGGTGGTTTCCCCCAAATGATTCCCTACTCTTGACTTACTACACAAATTCGGATCGATGTCTAAATTCCATCTTCCTCAGCTCTATCTAATATGTTCGGATAAACTGGAAGTTTAGTTAAGATGAGAAGAATGAACAGTAAAGTGTTTTGACTCCTTCAATTATTCGGTAGCACATCTGTCTAATAAACTTATGAGTCCCGGGTTTAGTTCCTAAAATGGCCTAAAAACATATAATTGTTTAAATTAAGGTTTGCTTCTTTCGCGTTGATAATTTGCTGGCCGGAGGACTGTGTGTTGTGTCTATTATAGTGTTAAGGATGTTTGTAAGCTTATTGTTGATATAATCTTAAGTTTAGTTAGAATATGTATGTTAAATACCTCTCATATTTAAATAGTTTATTTATAAACTTGGGGGATATTTTATCGTGATATCTAACACTAGCATTACTAACGGCTTAATTCAAAGGAAACAGATACTACAATTTTTGGAAACGAGCTAGGTTGAGGAAATTTTACGCTCATTAGTTTATTACAAACTATACTATTTTGGAAAATCAATCAACAATGCAACAGCTACAACCATTAGTTTATTAAAACCTTTACTATTTTATAAACTTAATCAACAATGCAACAGTTAAAAACATTAATTTATTACAAATTTTACTATTTTATAAACTTAATCAACAATGCAACAGTTAAAAACATTAATTTATTACAAATTTTACTATTTTATAAACTCAATCAACAATGTAACAGTTAAAATAATTAGTTTATTACAAACTTTATTATCTTATAAGCTCAATCAACAATGTAACAGTTATAATCATTAGTTTATTACAAACTTTATTAGCTTATAAGCTCAATCAACAATGTAACAGTTATAATCATTAGTTTATTACAAATTTTATTATTTTATAAATTCAATCAACAATGTAAAAGTCAAAATCATTAGTCTATTATAAATTTGACCATATTATTATAAGCTCAATACAACAGTTACAAACGAATCACAATAAAACACACGGATCATATAATTCCAAAGATGATCAAGTAGAGATGAACCACTACATATCTTTTTAATCCGTTGTTGTAGAAGAGGTACCAACATTTCAAAGGTAGTCAAATTTTAGTTCACATAGATATAACTGCCAAGAATCTGGAAAACCTGAAAAATACAAGAATATTTTTGTCTGAAAAAAAAAAATTTGGTAAACACATGGAATTAAAAAAAACCAACAAGAAAAACTATTGGCTTGTTCAAAAATCATAAATTAATTGCTTTAAATAGTAAGTACAGTAGCCCCATGGCTTCTTTGGTGTTGACTGACAGCTCACAGCTGACTTCTGACAGTCATCATTTAGGTATATACCTAAATTTTGACTGTCAAAAGTGACAGCTGCTAAACACATGTTTTTGCAGATCATATGGTTCAGTGTAGGGATACATAATTTGGTCTGGTAACTTTTCAAAACTGCCAGTCAGCACCAAATAAGTCATGGGGCTACTTTATTTGCAAAGAAACGTGAACTGTAAAAATAAGGACGCTGATTCGAACAGATGAGTTATCTTGAGCCAGCGAGCCAGCCCTTTTTTATCTTTATTTTAAAAATTATGTTTATGCTGGCGGCCGGGGTTCAATCCCCGGTCCCGGCACAGATTTATCTGATTACCAAACCTTTCCTTCACCTCTGACAAGACATCTTATGAATGTGGGGAATGCCAGGCCTCCACCGTGGTTCAGATTCCACGTTAAACTGTAGGTCCTCCATTTCATTTCACAATCACCCTACCATTACACACTAGCGTAAGTGCGTATAACCCGAACGGGTAGTAAGACGCGGTGCTAATAATAATAATAATAATAATTAAACATTATGTTGCATAGCAATCGCATGAATTTCCTCCTCAAAGTCAAACTATCATTTTATAAACACTAGTAGTATGACTACAGACTGAGCGTTTTTAATACTGTCTACGTGTCTGTAAAATATATGAATTAATTCAGAAAAACCTGTAAAATATAGGCATCCCTTAAAATAAGTTTATTGTTGCTAAAATATCATTATTTTATTTGAATTATTAGGTAAACCAATTCAAACCCGACCATAAAATAACCCTCTTCCCCCTCCTTTTCAAAGTAATCAAGCATACCCAAAATAATATATCTGGCCTTATAATTCAAATAAAGCCTTTCCTCCCTGATTCCGTTCCATGGCCGTGATTTATTCTGCCCTATGTTTGAATCCTATGATGAAAACGTTACCATGTATTATCAGATTATGTGATTAATTCGCTAATACACTTGACAATTAGTGGGTGCTAGCAAATGAACGTAATTTTCTGGATTATACATATAAATGGTATAAATTAGCATTTCTCATTAAACACGGCCATGCAGGGCAACAAGCCCAACAATCCCGAAAGTTGGGATTTGAAGTTGTATAATGTTTAAATAAATGAATTATTGACGGCTAAAGTTTTTAGCTTTTGTGTGTGCTAGATTCAAAATTGTCCGCTATCCAGAATATATGTCCGTGAAATGTTATCTCTGTTGGATTGCAATGCAAGCCTCACCTCGGCTGGGGGGTGGGGGTGGGGGGGGAGATCATTGAAGCATCGGACTTTATTAACAATTGACCTTTGAAAAATATTGGTTTAAGTCCCAGTAAGTATCATATATTCGATTGTCACACAATGCAGAAAGAGTCCGAATGTGAATAATTCTGAGATCACTACACGTTATAATTTAGAGGGTAATAGCCTCAAGAGTTGTGTAGCGCCTGAAAGAATATCAACATAAATATAAACAGTGTTCCTTCATTCACCTTGAAAGGTTGCTAGCATATCTTGCATAGTTCCACAATGGCTCAGCTAATAATATGGGGGCATAGTGTAATACGTCAAGGTAAGACTGTTGTAGCACCGCCCTTAATCTTCCCCGAAGAATAAGGCTGGTGTACAACAAACAATAAAATAAAATAATAAATGTAGTAAATTTGCAGAGGGCGGTGAGGAATACAAACAAACGTAAACAAGGCCAGTTTACTTATTTTCTCCTTGGACTCATACTCCAATAATATTGATGTCTTTAACATCAAAAAGGATGACCTAAGCAGGAAAACTGGATTAAGAAGAAATATGTCAAAGATAACAATATGTAGTTTTATTGATATTGAAAAATATACTTGAACAGAGTATATAAAAAGAAGGTGATTTAGTTGTACAATTGGAATAGTTTACTATTTGTGAAGTTATTAGTATATGACATAATGTAGAAACAAATGAACAATGGACTCTATAGACCCGCAAGGCCAATGAGTTAAATGACGGAAAATGTTACCACACAAAATCTGGCTATACAAAACAAACTTACTCCTTCCGAGTGATAACACAAAACTTTTGCCGTATGGGCCAATAAGTAAAAAGGGGTCCATAATACAATTACTAATTACTTTATGTTGACAACATGAAACCTCCCATTGCTTGATGGGCATCTTAGATATACAAAATAAACATTTGTCAGTTAAATGCGTCTCCAGGTAAAGTTTAAATATTCCAAGACTAGAATCGATCACAACCTCCACAATGACGTTAGAAAAATTTAAGTCCAAAATATCAGACATATTCACAGGATAAATATAACAAAAAGTTCAAACTTCAATATTCTTACTAAGTCATAATGACCTGACATATTTACAATTTAAATAAGACGAAAAGATTTTTAAGTTCAGTATTCTTGGAATATTTACTAAGTCTTAAATGATTAGACATATTTACAATATAAATATTACGCAAAGATTCTAAATTTGATATTCTCAGAATATTTCCTAAGTCCTAAATGATCTGACATATTTATAATTTAAATATTACGCAAAGATTCTAAATCTGATATTCTCAGAATATTTCCTAAATCCTAAATGATCTGACATATTTATAAGTCGAAAATGACGCCACTAGAATTTCCAAATTACAACTGCCGAAAAGGGGTTTTAGTACCTTGAGACTATTTCCTAGTCACGCAAGGTGTGTCCTAGGGGACGGCCCTGCCGAGAAGTAGCCTCCATGATGGACAACATGAGTATTTATACGATTATACCAGCTCGAAGAGGGGGATGAGGGGTGAATACAAGACATAAGTAAACAAGACAAAGCGACGGGAGGGAGGGGTTAAAAATGTATATGCGTAGAGCTGGATGAACATTCTCGATGAATAACACTCTTATTGCGCAGGTGCACCACACACCATTCCACACCCCGCCTTGAGGGATATACCATTTTACTAGTTCAATGATATTTCCTCGTTCAGACGATCAATATTTTTGTGGAGGCAAGTCGACTTTATACTTGCGTGTGGGAAACAGTACGTTGGCGCAGCACAGTGGGGCACTTTTGGTAAGTTTGCCTGAGCTTAAAGTTTTGTTCTTTATTTTTGGAGCATATATTCCCAATAAATGCTACACTGTTACCTATCAGAGTGAATGTGATGTAGGCCATGGACATATATAATATACACAAATTTAAATAAATTAACAAACGATTTTTGTATTATTTTAGGTTGAAAATAGGCTCATATAGTATTCTATACAATAACTTCATCCATAATTATTAGAAAAACACTCAAACCGTAATCCATATCCGGATGGTCAATGATGTTAGAATCTCATTCGATGGTTTCCCTTTGCGGTAATATAGGAGTTAAAATTCCGGTTGGACGCAATGAAAGAGGTGATTGGGGAATCCCACATGCAATCCCTCACGATGGTTTTACAATCCTAACTCTAGGCGAGTGTTAGTGCACTTCCACTAATTATCCTAGAAATTCATACTCTTTAGAGTAAGTCTTAAATAAACTGGGAGCTAAACGTTCCGCTTTTTAAAATAAATAAATAGTTGGTGACCTGGCGGTCTAGGGGTAAGGTGTCGGACTTCTGTGCTGGCGGCCGGGGTTCAATCCTCGGTCCCGGCACAGATTTATATTGATTACCAAACCCTTCCTTCACCTCTGACAAGAAATCTGGTGAATCTGGGAAGCCAGGCCTCCATCGTGGTTCGGATTCCACGTTAAACTGTAGGTCCTCCATTTCGTCTCACAATCACCCTACCATTACATATTAGCTTAAGTGCGTATCACCCGAATGGCATTCCCCACATTCACAAGATGTCTTGTCAGAGGTAGAAGGAAGGGTTTGGTAATCAGATAAATCTGTGCCGGGACCGAGGATATGAACCCCGGCCGCCAACACAGAAGTCTGACACCTTACCCCTAGATCGCCAGGTCACCAGTTTGTTAATCTACATCCTGGCAGGAAGACTCCTATAGGCTATTTTCGTGGTCAAGCCAAGTAGAATAAGTTGAGAAATATTTATAAAAAAAATACGTTTACAAAAAAACTATTTCAAGATAAAAATAATAATTTTGTGACGATTTAAGACTATTTTTTAGAATTATTTGAGAACGTGTTGTCTTTGTTTCAATGCTATAAAAAAATTTGTAAAGCTCTCTGAATAAAACGTCATTTCGTTAATTTGTGAAATTCGTCGTGAGGTCTCAGGTAGGCGGCTTGCTTAGTTTCACAAACTATATAAAATATCACCCCAGGATTCCATAATATTTACTAATTTATTCAATAAAACAGGGAGTGAACATAACATCTACTTATACATTGAGAGGCTCCGTGGCTATCAGGGGAAATATTTTTAAATTCATTTTTGGAATAAAAGAAATACGTTTTATGTTGGTTTTTTTAAGCGGAACATCCTCCATCTTTAAATCATGTCATATTTTAATTTAAGGACAGCGCTAGTGTCTATATTTGGTTATCAGGGTGGAGAGACTACCTTTGCGATACTATCGATTTTTTTTTAATAAATTAAATTTGGGCTTATAAGGCCATGATATAAATTAAAAAACTTCTTTCGGGGCTTCATCGAGTTGAAAAAGCAGACTAGTCATTTTCTAAATTAACAGAGCTACAAAAAAGGACATGATATTAAATTTCCGCTACTAGTTATTTTAGTACTGGAATCAAGCTTAAAGGAATATTTTAGTACTGGAATCAAGCTTAAAGGAATATTTTAGTACCGGAATCAAGCTTAAAGGAATATTTTAGTACCGGAATCAAGCTTAAAGGAATATTTTAGTACTGGAATCAAGCTTAAAGGAATATTTTAGTACTGGAATCAAGCTTAAAGGAATATTTTAGTACTGGAATCAAGCTTAAAGGAATAATTTAGTACTGGAATCAAGCTTAAAGGAATATTTTAGTACTGGAATCAAGCTTAAAGGAATATTTTCCTCCAATCCATAGCGGTAAAATTTGAATCAGGAACCCATTTACAGTGAACACAAAAAAATGACGAGACATTGATTATATTGTTGGAAGGTCGTGTGACACTGCACTGAAGAACAACTTTGGTAACAATATTTAATTAGTTGGTGACCTGGTGGTCTAGGGGTAAGGTGTCAGACTTCTGTGCTAGCGGCCGGGGTTCAATCCTCGGTCCCGGCACAGATTTATCTGATTACCAAACCCTTCCTTCACCTCTGACAATACATCTTGTGAATGTGGGGAATGCCAGGCCTCCACCGTGGTTCGGATCCCACGTTAAACTGTAGGTCCTCCATTTCATCTCACAATCACCTTACCATTACACATTAGCGTAAGTGCGTATAACCCGAACGGGTAGCAAGACGCGGTGCTAATAATAATAATAATAATAATAATAATTTGATTGNTACCATTACACATTAGCGTAAGTGCGTATAACCCGAACGGGTAGCAAGACGCGGTGCTAATAATAATAATAATAATAATAATAATTTGATTGGTTTTAAGCTGAGCTGTCGTCATGATTATCCTGATCTAGCGAATAAAGCTATGAGATTAATTATGCCCTTTGTCAGAACATATAAGGGCAAAGCGCGTTTGTCAACTTTGGTTTTCCTAAATAATAAACGCATGAACATATTGGGTATCGAACCTCCTTTGCTGATAGAATTGACTTTTTTTTTTCTTTTGACATTAAATTTTTGTGTGCACTAAAACAGCATCACATTATTAAATAAAAAGCTTTTTTTATAGGTTTTGTTTAGTAAATACATATATACTAAACCGCTCAAAAAATATTTTTACTATACACCAACATTTATGTGTAAAAATAAATATATTACAGAAGGTTGTTTTTACTATTTCAATCCATATAACTCACATAATTTTCCGAATAGTTTATAATTTAGCTAGGCCATAATATAAATGTGGATCACGAGGAAAAAAAGTTGTCTGAAAGACCGGTCCTCTACTCAGAAAGTTTAAGAAAGGTTGCCTTAGACTATCCGACCACCGAAGCGAGCCACTACAACATGATTAAAAAGTAAAAATAACTACAATAAACATAGCTCCAGCTTAACCGGGATGAATGTATAGGCCTAACAGCTTAACTCAAAATATACGGCCATAAAGGATGTAAATAGTCTCCTACATGCTTTAAATGCGTAAAATTATTTCACACACACACATATATATATATATATATATAATATAAAATTAAACATAAGTGGTTTTACACCATTCAAACTATTTATTACGTTCTCCCAAATAGACAGGCTGTTGGAAATTGATGTGAACATTTTAGTTAAGCAGCCCCCTCTCTTCCTTCACCTACTCCTCCCACAGACCAAATCAAATACGCCTCATCCCCATTTTCTCGAGACAAACAGGGAGGTCTTTCCCTTTGTCTCCCTACCAACCTCTCACCCAAGAGCTGTTTGAGGACGTGCGGCCACTTCAAACGATTCTCTTCCCCTTCTCGTGCTAAGCCCGGGAGAGGTTACTTTCCCTGGGAACCATAACATTTTCACATCAATGTTTGTGTGCAGTTGAAAGCACAAACATTGGGGATCGGATGCTGAAATTCCGGAAAATTCTAGGGCTCTGGACGACACGAGCATATACCTACTCATCCACCAGACCAGTTGGGTGCGCCGGCAAATGTCAAGTACGCCCGGCAGGTTTGATTATCAGTTGGGTGTCCTAAGGGAGGTTTTTCTTAAATGTTTTATCAATCTCTCTCTCTCCACAAAAATAAGGGTAAATTCCCTCTCACTTCTAACTTAATCACTCCTAACACACTAGAACCAGGGTGGGCAGTACTGTAGGCAATCGCCACTGGTGGCAAATTGAGTTTGCCAACCAACACTCATGGTAAAATTGACTTTTTCCTGATAGCGTGTGCTGGTTGTAGATGGATATTTCTTACTTATAATTGGAAAAAAAGCTGGTAGTGTGGTATACTAGACGTTAAGCGCAGACTTTATGTAAACTGAAGAAAACCCTGTCCCAAAAAAAATTTAAATTACGTTTTTATTAATCCAAGGAATTCAGATTGGCAATTAAATTCTTGCGTGATCCATTCCACCCTTGACATTATAAATCCAAGCAATGAAATTTCCACCCCTCTGTCTTTGGACTAATGTGGCCTTTAAGATGATTTTATTTCTTTTTCAAAGTTTGCTACACTTAAATTTACCATAATTCTTCAGCCACCGATATGTGGGGATCTATTCTGACTAACACTGATCTCAAAACTTTGAAATTTATCATTTATAAATTATTATTTATGTTTGGATCAGCGTGGGTGAGTGAATCAATCTTTCCTACGATGGGACTCATCAAGTCAAAATATAGATCTTGAATTGTTGATGTCAATTTGGAGGCCAAGCCAAGAATTGCACCAAGCTCGGATATTCAGCCAATCTTTCTGCAACATTTCTGACAAAAGGATTGTCAAAGTTTGTTTCTAAATTGTCCAACATTTCTAATTTTAACAGTTTTCATAATTTGCAGTTTTAGTCAATAATTGTAGTCAAACAGTGTTTTGTTTTAAATGTCCGATTGAACAAACTAATTTTCATATTTTTTACATTGTATGGTGACATTTTATTTCTCATTCTCCAAACTTTCTGATACATTGGAAAATTGTTTGTCCAGCTTTGCATTAGAATAATTTAAGACGTGAAACAATAACAACAACAAAATCTCCACGTTTTCAACTTCTTTGTGGGGTGACCTGGCGGTCTAGGGGTAAGGTGTCAGACTTCTGTGCTGGCGGCCGGGGTTCAATCCTCGGTCCCGGCACAGATT
>CABFVX010009247.1:0-19350 GCA_902151425.1 Timema shepardi
TGTGGTTGTTGGGGTGGGAGTAAGGGTCAACATTGTGGTTGTTGGGGTGGGAGTAAGGGTCAATTCTGTGGTTGTTGGGGTGGGAGTAAGGGTCAACACTCTGTGGTGGTTGGGTTGGGAGTAGGGGTCAACTTTACGAGGAAGGAATTATAAGTAGTCCCATCGTAATAGTCTAGTTCCTTCACTCTTTCTTAAAATCGATCATTCGGGCCTCCTATATTTTTCGACCTTCCATTCATCTACCAATATTGAAGGTTGGATGTTGTTTGTTTGGGGGATATTATTTAGATCATTCTGTCGTAGATCTATTTTAAAACTAGTAATCATTATAGCGAGACGGTTATAAATATAATAATTCAAACCTATATAGATGCTCCGTTCCAGCTCCATTTCTGATAGCGGTTCCCCTATGATCACTCTATATGGTCGCCGAAAACAAACGTTGTCAACCTAATTCAATTTGTACAAATATTAAATAAATATATTCCATGATTGTTTGATACCATAGACCGGTATTTCCTATTATGTTAAAACTGTTGGTGTTCTGAAGTTCAATTAGAGCAGATTAGTGTTTTAGTGGACTTCCAAGCTCTGGAACTATGACACCTTTTTCGAATATCGAATAGGGAATTAAATCATGTCTCGTGGAGAAATTTGACTTCGCCCTTCTTAAATGAAATTACTTACTTTAGTTTTGGCATTAGTGTCTCGAAAGTTCTTATCCGCACTTATCAAACGTATACTACTTGTCCCTATCTTGGGCTAGTTCTATTCATCCAACCTCAGAACACCTATATTTTTCAGGTCTATTCTAATGTTATCTTCCCATCTAGGTGTAGGTATTACCATTGGGTTTGCCGGTCAAATCCCTGAACAGGTTTCTAGAAGCCCCCATTCACGATGCACGTCCTGCACACCGTAATATGCGAGTTTTGATTATCCTAACATTGCCTTGTGATAGTACAGGGTATGTAACCTCCTCCACTCTCCATAATATTAATTCTTTTTTTGGACCAAATATCTTCCTAAGGACCTTGTTTTCGAACACCCTAAATTGGTTTTTGTCGTGTAAGTTGAGAGCACGTTTAACATCCATATAGAACAACCGGTAAAACTATTGTTTTGTGTATTCTGAGTTTTAATTCATTGAAAGCAATTGAGATATCAACAAACTACTGGCCGAGTTTTTTAGCATGCATTTCCCGACTGTAATATTTTCCCAATTTCCACTCTATTGCTAATGCTAGTTAAAAAATGTTCTTAAATACTTAATATAGTTCACCGTGTCACTTGATATGTTGTTACAGTAATCTAAACATTACAGTTTTCACTTTTTGATCTCTTTTTGATCATATGTTAGGCTTTCTCACGTGACGGGTTTTCCCTGTCGCCGTGGATGGTACACGCCGTTTGTACCAACGTTGTTGAATTCTCTTTATTTCCTTGTTCTGCTACAGTGTGCTAACATAGTCCAAAGGGAGAAGTTGTGTTTGGGATCTTTTCGTCCAACGTCTCAAATTCTGGCTTAGTTAAAGCACAAACAAAAAAACTTCCCTACGGGTTGTTAATGGCTCAGTCCGAGATTTGTACTCCTCTAAGCTTCTGTTCAAAATCACATTTAATGCCTCGTCGTCGATTTCGAAAGTTTGGAAATGCATAGCCTCTACTCAATACTATGAACAACGTGAGGCTGAAGATGGCATCACGCCTCACGAACCAAGGCACCGTGTCATGTGAAGAAATGTATTAGATACAATAAATCTCGACCATTTTGGCGTGCCATTCACGGCATACTTGCCGTGCCGTCAAGTGGGGTAGCTCTTGTTTGGACCTATATCCCTTGATAATCACGGCACACTGCTCTTCACGGTGATGCCAAAACAGTCACGTGTGAAAGCCTCCTCCTTTTCAGCGTTCAATTCTAAACAAATTTCCTTACTGTATATATATTTCCTCCTTATTCAACTTAGCTAAGACTGAAAGAAAGCATAAGTAGAAATTAATCAAAAACAAAAGGAGGTTAAGAGGGTTACACAAAAACGTGTTTTCCCACTGAGATGACTAAATCATAACCCAGTTACAAAAAGGACTTTAGTATTTACTAAGAGACAAAAAAAATTAAAACATTATATAAGGCTAATTTAAGACAAAGGAGAACAGATTTACATTTACTACATTACCGATTTGTTAAAAGGATTTATAAAAGATGTTTCCAGTATAAGACCAGAGAAACAAAATAATATTAATAAAGACAAAGAAAATAGTCTTCAACCATTATACCTAATCCCCTGTTTGATTGATTACATTTTAAATCGCATGGTCTTTAGGATGCCGATTGATACAAAACCATAACATAAAAAAACAGGTCTCATGATTGACAAATTTTGCGTTACATTACACTACAAAAAACTACATAATAATAAAAACCTAAAAGGTCATAATTAGACAAAATAACTACACGGAAACTTTACCTCAAAGACCAAAACAAGAAATAAACATAAAGGAAAAAGACTACATGTTAAATTTAAAACGATTCTTCAAGAAATTTAAAAAGAAGGAAGAAAACAAAATATGATGTCTCACGTTAATTGAACCCAAAGAGAGAATGAACGAGTGAACAGCGTAATCTCCCTGAACAGGAAATCGTGATATTTGGTGAGGCCAATCAGTGACAAGTTCGCAAGATAAAAAAGGATCAATGGTTTTCTAGTTGAAGACTTGACATTTTTAAAATACAAGATATAAAAAAATATTAAGGTAAAATTACATACATAAAAAAGGTACAAAGAGATTTAATTACTTAGCAAAAATTGAATTAATCATTTATAAAAGATTATTGAAAACTTTAGTTCCACTAATTCCCATCCAGATCGCCACCTATTCCGGAACTACTCCTTAATTTAAAGTTTGTCCGACAGATTTCGTTACTCGCCACTATCAGGAACTTCAAGGTCGATAGAAATTAGATCCGTTTATAATCAACAGTACACTAGCCTCTAATAAAATGTCTGCATTTCTTGGGACAGCGCCTTTCTATTTTTTATCCAACAAAGCTAATGTGTTATGGGTGTGAACTGACACTTCAATTATCTGTGTAGCCTAAATAATGCATCCTAGTACAATGGAAGTAATCTCACATACGTCTCGCTACTTGAATCCCAATCACCACAAGCATCTCGCTAGTAGATCAGTCATCAGGTAATCAGGAAACATTACATTCATCTAACTTTTGGCAGGGAAACGGAGAAAGCTGCATTTAAAATTATTCCGCAACGTAACCACTCCGCTATGGTAGTCTATTTTAGATACTTCCATTAGAATAGTTTCCGCTTTACCTTCATTTATTTATAATCCCTCACACAAGTTTCAAATACAGCAAAATAATTTCTACTTTCTGTCTTCACACGTGAATTATCCAATTTTTCTTGTTTAAAGTTAACATTGCTTTCATATTTAAAATAAATATAGCTTAAAATAACATTTTCCAGGCTGGTAAAGTTATAATAATATTTAAATAGGTATAAACCAGTCTGCCATATTTGTCTCGGTGCATTTGTATATTTTGTGTTATTAAATATGGCTTCATTAACGTTTGAACTTCTGGAATTGGAAGTTAGATGAAACTATGGCCATTAGATTGTTTCTTTACGGGGATGTATGTATATTTTTTTAAGGTGGGGATGTAGTGGAAATGAGAAAAGGCCGGTGATTTTACAGTTTTTATATCAAAATATTATTTTGGTCAAAATAAACCAAATATTTTTTTACAGAACTAACAAAATTTAGTTTTCTCCCCATGGTGCTATCAACATTTCTTGAATATCTATCAAAGGTGTCCTTGAATTTAATTACAACTTTTTCTCTTCATTTAAAAGGTTGCCATCAAATGCCGCCTTGCAAACAGATTTTCAACAACGGTTAACATCAAATGGGAAGAAAATTAAACTTTTTGTCTGTACTGAAGCAATATTCTATTTACTTTAGGCTTAAACAGTTTTGATTTAAAAATTGCAAAAACACTGGTCTTTTCTTGTCTTCCTACATCCCTACCTCAAACTTTAACACTACACTTACCACTGATAGCGTTGCAATTATTGAATCTTACATTAAATAATTTTTTAAAAAGTTAGGTAATTCCCCGTTGTTTATTTTATTTTCTAATTTAATTTGAGTGTAAAATACTTGATTAAACTCATAAAAACATTATCAGAATTTATTGTAAAGTGAAAAAAAAAATCTTCTAAGATATCTTCATCCAAAAGAGTATTTAAAAATCCAGTACATTTAAATTTTAGCTTATATGCACAGAACCCCTTCACCCCTCCAACTATCACAGGTATAAAGGTAGTCTAGAGGGGAGTACAGAACCCCTTCAGCTAGCACAGGTATAGGGTAGTCTAGAGGGGAGTACAGAACCCCTTCACCCCTACCACTAGCACAGGTATAAAGTAGTCTATAGGGGAGTACAGAACCCCTTCGCCCCTCCAACTAGCACTGGTATAGGGTAGTCTATAGGGGAGTACATAACCCCTTCACCCGTCCAACTAGCACAGGTATAGGGTAGTTTAGAGGGGAGTACAGAACCCCTTCACCCTTCCAACTAGCACAGCTATAGGGTAGTTTCTGATATGGTATTCCTATCATAAAGCAATTATTCATCAACGTATGAAAGGTTAGGTTAATTTTTGTTGAGTAGGAATCATAATTATTATATATAAATTATGGGAGAATTGAAAGTTAGGTTTGTACTACGCTATTACCCTTTGATTACACACAATCATTTCCTTGAGTTTTCATGGAGGAACTCAACCCTTTCCCCTCGTGCCAATGGAGGAAACCTCCCCCCCCACCCCTATAACTCCTCAGTGGAAGAATTCAATCTCCTCTAGAATAGGAACTATACCATAGAATTAAGGGATATTTTTCTAAGGGAGGATTAAACCAGGTATAATGCAGGAACTCGACCGTGCCCAAATAGATTCCTCTTTGGCAACAGTAATCCTCAACATTCCTTAGAGCATGACTGAAATAGAAAGAGGCGCTTCACCACCAAACAAAGTAGATCGTGTTGATTACTTCATAATTACCTTTCTACAATTATGGAATAAATGGAGCATTGTTATGGATATTTAACACCTCTTGATGGACATTAGAGAATTGTAACAAAACCAGACACTTTTCCCGGCTAAAAGCGTAGCATAGCTTCAACTTTGGTGGTGAGTGTAAAAAATTCTTCCAATGTCAATATTTGTTTGCCAATAACTCTGGTTAGGTGGTGTTTAGCACTCTTAACAGCACTTTCCCAAAGTCCACCTTGGTGTGGCGAGGCAGGGGGTAGGAAGCGAAACTTTATTCCACTTTCTGCGGCAAATCGATCAATTTGATCTTGATTCTTCTTTTCTTTAAGAAATGCTGTTCTTATTTTCTTCAATTGAGTAAAATCTCCCACG
Source organism: Timema shepardi (assembly GCA_902151425.1). Taxonomy (NCBI): domain Eukaryota; kingdom Metazoa; phylum Arthropoda; class Insecta; order Phasmatodea; family Timematidae; genus Timema; species Timema shepardi. The sequence continues at coordinate 5,451 of CABFVX010009247.1, forward strand.
AAGTTGGTGCCACAGTCAGAATAAATGTCTGAGCATAAACCACGACGAGACACGAAGCGAATGCGCAGCAATGAAAGCGTTTGTAGAGAGATCTGTAGCAACTTCAAGATGTACAGATTTGGTGGTGAAACAAATAAATACACACAGGTATGCCTTTATCGGTTGCGATCGTCGTAATGTGTGTAACTTAATTGTGAAAGGACCTGCATAATCCACTCCGGTCTTAAGAAAAGGTGGTGAGGCAGTGATACGAGCTTCAGGTAGATCTCCCATTAAGGGGGCTATGTTGGTTGGCTTGCATCGGAAACATCTTATGCATTTAAAAATGCGAGATCTGATAATACTCCTAGCCGAGATAATCCAATAGACTTGGGATATTATGGATTGTAATAGTTTTGGGCCTGCATGCAGGTGCTTGTGGTGATAATAATCTATTATTATATAGGTAATATGTTTTTTGGGTAAAATTAATGGGTGTTTAACTGAGTATGGCAACCGCGATTGTTTGAGTCTACCTCCGACACGGAGTAATCCCTCAGAATCCAGAAACGGTACTAAACGTTGTAATCGTGGTTTACAACGTTTGCCGAGTTTGAGGAGACTGATATCTTCCTCGAAATGATTGGTTTGGATTAATTTCACAATTAAAAGGGTGGCCTTTTCTAATTTTCTAGGAGTGAGAGGCCCAGAACAAATGTCTTCTTTTCTGAGTTTACAGATGAATCGTAGTATATAGGCAACAACTCTCTGTAAGATGAACCACGATGAAAATCGAAATAAGTAAATCCCAGTCTTCTTTGTGTGTCGATATGAGTATGTTTAATGGTTGGGGTTTCATTTCTCGGAGCGTGTGTGATTCTGAAGATGAACAGTAAAGTGGAGGCCATTATGTGCTGGATGCTGCTAACCAAGGTGGGCCTGTCCACCACAAAGGGTGGTTACAGAGCACGGGAGGTGATACACCACGGGAGGCCACGTCACTTGGATTTTGATTGGTAGGGACATGAGCCCATACTTCTGGAGGTGTCATCTCTTAATGGTTGAGTCTGTCCAAGCGGTAACTGAATTTATGTGGTAATGAGATGATATGATTCTTCTACAGTATTGCATTAATTTTGAAAGAAAATGAGCTCCACATAATTCAAGACGGGGTAACAAAATCCGTTTCAGAGGTGCGACATGAGATTTTGCAATAAGTAAATTTACTTTGAATTCGGAGTTTTTAATCACACATCTGAGATAGATGGCTGCTGCATAACCTTACTCATATGCATCTGAGAATCCATGTAATTGGACATCTACAGTGGAGTAGAGAGAGAGATACCGAGGTATGATGAGGTTTTCTAAGGCTGGAAGCTCTTCCAGAAACCTTACACATTTTGCAGAAATATCTGCGGGTAGAGGTTCGTCCCAAGTTAGTCCTAGTGTCCATAGAAGTTGCATCAATGATTTGGCCCAGAATACTACTGGTGTCAACCAACCACACGGATCGTAAATTTGAGCTACAGTGGAGAGTACTGAACGTTTAGTCTTGACTTTTTGAGCTATATCAATCTTATATGAAAATGCATCACTGTTAGGCTTCCATTTGAGACCAAGGATGCTATAGAGGAGTTGTTCAGGAGTGCGAAAGTAAAGTGGGGTCTCACAATGCTCCTGGTGTACAGAGCTCAGTACCTGGTGTTGGTTACTGGACCATTCGCGCAATTCAAACCCACCTTTACTTAACAACTCTGTGAGCTCTTGATGAAGAGAGAGTGTATCTTCTAAGTTGTCAGCGCCAGTGATAATATCATCGACAAATGTTTGGGTTTGTAACACTCGGGATGCGTTGGGAAAGGCCTGACCTTCATCCTCAACAAGTTGATGTAGAGTCCGAATTGCAAGATCAGGGGAGCTAGTTACACCATATGTGACAGGGGTAAGTTGGTACACTTTGAGAGGCAAATTAGGATTTTCGCGCCAAAATATCAATTGATAATTTTGGTCATCAGGATATACTTTAATCTGTCTGAAAAATTTATTTGGCAAATGTCTGCACTAAAAACAATTTAATGACGTCTGAAGTTTAAAAGAATATCGCAAATATCATTTTGGAGTTTCGGGCCCGAGTGAAGTACATCATTTAATGAAAGGCCAGATGTGCCTTTGGCACTTGCGTCAAATACTACACGCTGCTTAGTGGTAAAACTTGTTTCTTTATGCACGCCATGGTGAGGTAGAAAGTAATGTTGGGAATTATTTTGGAGTGTGTTGGTAAATAATTTCATATGTCCAGATTTATGTTAATCATCCATGAATTCACCATATTATTTCTTGAGAGCTGGTTGAGAATTTAATTTATTTTCAAGGGCATTAAAACGCCGCTTTGCTTGATATGATGAATCACCAAGAGAAGGCCTAGGTTCCTTGATTGGAAGTCGAAGCACATTTCGTCCAGTGCTGTCCCTAGCGTGCGTGTTGCGGAATTGATTTTCACATATTTCTTTATCTCGCGTAACCACCTTCGAAAGGGGTGGTTCTTCTAATTTCCAGAACTGTTGAAGTGAGTTGTGCAGGTCAATATCAGTGGTTGATAATAACGTAATAAGATTAGATGAAGCTGGCTGGTTATCTTCACTAATATAGGGAGCGCTTCCCATAACTACGAAACCGAATATAGTTCCTAGCGCTATAGGCATGTCTTTTACAAGCGGGTAGAGATCACCAGTGAGTGTTTGAGCCAAGAGATCAGAACCAATCAGCATTTGAACAGGACCACTCTCATTAAACGTAGGGTCAGCAAGAACAAAAGGTTTTAGTTTTTTCATTACATCAGGTGAGATGCGAGTTTGCGGCATATTTGATGTTATTTTATCAATAATTATTATAACTGAGTGAGCGTGTGCCAATGATATACCACCACATGTGGAAATATTTAAATGAGTAACACCCTTAAGTTTCACTCTAGTTGATGATATCCCCTGAACGTTACTGGGTTTGAGGCAGTTACGTTTTACGCCCAGTATCTGTGCACAATGTCCAGTGATCAGCGTGGATTGACTCACCGAGTCCAATATCGCACGCACAATTTGTGTGCCGGAGGGTGTAGTAATGTGGACTAGAGCCGTGGCTAGGAGTACAATATTATAAGTTGTTGATGACAGACCAACAAAAGGTTTTGTTGAACCAGAATCGGTCAACTGTGAATAAGTAGGGGTGTCTGTGTGAAAAGTAGCACGATGGTTTCTCAGCGGTTCAGTGTGAGATCTCTGTAATTGTCAACTTTTGTTTGAGACAGTTGTTTGTGTTGCATCTGGTGTTTGAGGAGAAGGATGCAACAATGTGTGATGAGGTTTATTGCATTGTTGACACACATGTTTTGACTGACAGTTTGAGATACGATGTGAAGTACCTAGGCAATTAACACAGAATCGATTTGATTTAATAAATGTAAATATTTTCTTTGGAGTTAAAGATTGAAAATCCGTACATTTATAAACATTATTCTCTGGCTGTTTGCAAAACGAGCAGTGATTATTTGAACCTATATTTTCAGATAAAATAACCATCCTAGTTGGTCTGGGTGCTAATGGGCGTGAAAATGTGTGTGTTGGCATTACCGTTGGTTTTGGTGACAGTTTATGCATATATTGGCCGCCTCTAGGTGTATACACTCAGTTTAAAAAAAATACTTCACTGACAGTTGGTAGAACCTGTGTGTCAACGCGATTACTTTCTAATTTCTTTCTGAGCTCTTGAGGAATTTTACGCATCAAAATGTTTGAAAAAATTTTGTTTTCCTCGTAAACCTTTTGGTTAAGTGTGGATAAAGCTTGTGAATGCTCATTATAAGTTAATAAAAAGGAGCGAAGAGTTTTTACAGTCGCTTGTTAAATATTGGGTAGATCAATTAAATTGTCAGTGTGTAGATTAATTAAATATCGGATGTTGTGGTATCTCTTCTTGAGCAAATTCCAAGCAACTGGGTAGTTTTCTGCAGTGAGGGGAAGTGACTTTATTATGTTTAGTGGTTCGGATGTTAGTGACTTAAGAGATACTGAAATTTCTCGACCTCTGTCAGAGACGTGTTATTGTGAATTGTGGCCTCATAGAGACTCGAATATGTTAACCATTGTGTGGGCTCACCAGAGAATGGTTTTAAATTAATTTTAGTTAATATTGGACGCAACAGAGTGGCTTGATTTGGTTGATTCATTTAGTGGATCACTTGTGGAAACCAATGAAGGAGGGACTAGCATGCTGACAGTACATTGGATATCGACATTTAAATCTGCAATTATATTCTGAAATTCGTCTATTTTTTCTGGATCATATTCTTGAGTGTGGGTTGGGACATTGTTTAATTTAGACAAGGATTCATCAAATTCTGCCTTTTTAGCACTAGATTCCTTACCAAGAATTGTACTCTTTTGTACTTGAATTGGTTTTAACGTTTCACAGAGAAATAATGTTTAATTGATCCTGTATTTTAGTAAGTCTTGATTTAATTTGTTCTGCCTGATGCAAAAAGCTTGAGTACTTCATCTTGAATTATGTTACTAATATTAATAATAATAATAAATCTGAGTGGCGGAGTGATATTATTTTCAAAAACAAAACATATTAAAACATAAATTGGGTGGTACATTGCATTTAACCGCGCACATATTACTATTAATATTGAATGTTTAGTTCGCAGTTTACTAATTTAATCTAATTATTATTTAAGCGGCACACTACCAATAGAATATCAGTTTCGCCGATAACAAGTTATTAGATGGCGGTCTTTCTTGGCGTCAAATCACAAACGAGGGTTTTCTTATTGTACCGTAGCTACAGACTGACCCGCCACCAACAACTGTTTTCAACTTACCCTATTCACCAGAAAAGCCGAAGTCTCGTTCAAGATCTACAATAATGCCACAGAAAGACCTTGGTGCACGTACTACATGAATACTGTGAATTGGAGGTCAGCCGTGACCTCACCCCTTCTCTGAACTAAGACATTCGTCCGAAGCGTGCATGCGTGAGAATGCAGTTCTAAATAGACATCAGTGGCTCAGGCGTCCATTGCTACCCCCCACCGCCCGTTGCTATGCGAGTGTCGACTGTGCTGTGATTGTGTAGCGCCTTGTGATTGGCCGTTAATGACGGCATGATGATGTAACTCTTCCCTACCTAGTCTCCCCGCTGGGCAGAATCGAATATAAGATTGTGTCTCATCATGAACATTACTCTTTGATGCTGATTAGGAATAAGGATAACTTGGGCAGATAGTAGGCCCCTAGGACCGTCTTAAAAATGTAAGCTATTGTTATTGACAGAAATTGATCGCCGACCATGAACGTTGCGTATGTTAGGTCGAGGTTCGAATCCTGGAGGTGTTTAGCTGGTTTAATGTAAATAAGGGAAAGTGATCTTCGACCATGAACGTTGCATATTACAGGTCATGGTTCGAAGCTTGGAGAAGTTTAGCGAATTCATTTCTAAATAAGAGAAGTTTAACTTTGACTATAAACATTGTAAAACTTAGGTCATGGGTCAAATCCTGGAGGATTTTAAAGGGAAATTAGACTTTTACCTTTAGCTTTTTGGATTCAGGTCAGGGTTTGAATCATGGTCGTAACTAGTTAATTTATCTGTATTATTATTAAGTGTTAGGGTATTTATATTGTTTACAGTCTGATGACTTTATTTCATTTAGGTTAGTTTACTAGTTCACGGGAAATGTTAACGTTAGATTATTTGTATTGTTTACCGTCAGATGTTTCCGATGTTATATTTTATTACTACGATGTTCAAGACCTATTAAATGTTAGTTTCATAGTAAATATTAACTTGCGGTTTTGAGGACTTGATAGTTTCAAGGGAAGATATATTATTTGTATACCTTTATATTTTTATTAGGGACAATTTCTCTTTTTTATGTCGGATAATTATATCCTATTTGTATCTTTATTTATAAAGAGAATTACTTTATCATTCATACATTAGCATTTATATTTATATCAAAGTTTGATATACAATATTGTACGAATTAGTCAATGCTGAGTATTAACAAAATAAACGAGCCCTTGGGCTGTATTTGTAAACCTTTGTTAGTTCTTGTCTGAACCCAGACTACCTCTTGGTTATGTCCATTAGACTTAGCCATAGCTTTTCTGGTAAGACAAGAGTGTTCTTGAACTTGCTGAAGCAGGATGACATGGGCCCCTCTGTGATTACCCCTTTTTGTAATTTAAAACCGCGCTCTCTGTGGCGACTAGTTGAACTTAGGTTATGGGACTAAGGGACGGTCCCACAAGAGGGCGTACACGGTTGATTATATTCTACACAATTGGTTTTCTTTTCCAAATCAATTATTTTAACACTAGTTTTATTTGGTTGTCTTGAGAGAAAAATGTTCAGTTTTATTTTATTTTTATTATTGTTTATTTAAATGGACTTTAACACAATAGCGTGGTACGAATATTAGCTGAATAAAATAATTAAATTTATTATCTTATGTATTTAGAAACATCCATGGCCGGAGGACCAATGTTTTAATTTGATTGAGAGAGAGAATTAATCATTTTGATGTGTGCGTAAGTAGACATGGTGATGTCCTACCTGATGCTGAAGATCCGATGAAGCAGTAACCCAAGTAGGCCTACCTGGGGTTGTGATGGGATGATCTTGGTGGATTATGATCAGACGCACATTTACACAAGTTAGGATGAGAATGGGGTTATTTCAATTAATGAAAGAGAATGCAAAACACGAAGAGAAACTGAGAAGTTGAGCCGCGGTGGTGACGCACGTCCACCTTTGAAAAAAAAAAAAACTTTGTGAACTATAAAGGAAACGCGCGTAAAAATATGAGAGAGCAATTTTACCACACTTACAAAACATAATTAATGAAAGAAAGGGCGGTAGACAGAAAAATGTGATAATTATATAAATTAATAATGAATGAATATAAGAATTCTTAATTAAGTAAACAATAATGAAATGTATACTAAAATAATAAAATTATAAAGAAATAAATACTAAACAAGTAGAGTTAGGTTTAAAAAAAAGTTAATTCTAAATGACGTCACTGTGCACTACAGAATGAAGTATAATCAGAACATCGGGTTTTAAAAAGAACAGTAAGTTATTTATAGTTAAATAATTATAGATTATGTAATTTCATCACTTTTAAGGTGGTTTTATATAAAAAATTTACTTTAATATATCATAAATGTGTCATTATTTGCACCTCATATGAAAGTCTTTTCATACTAAATTTCAGCATTATATATTAATTAATGCACCATAACATTGGTATATGAAAAGCATTAAATATCAAGCGTGACCCGTCAAAATTCGTGAACTGCGATGATTTGAAATCATTGAATATCTATTTATAGCAGCTTTTAACTAATTATACACTTGTTAAAAATTTACTCTCGAATAACCATAGTAGGAAATGTTCTCCTTAGAGAACTTTGTAGAGAGACAAGAGGCAGAGTGGAGCAAAAGCCGTATCCTGACAAGTGCCATTGGACTCTTAATAGAAGTGAATGTTTCGAGTACTGAATGGCGCTACCACGTCGAGACCTCAGCTGATAGCAGACAGTGATATCCTCACCGATATTACAGATATTGACTTGCCAAGTATCACAAGATGGCTCTGCTGACAGGAAGAAGGGTGATTGTACAACCGTATCAAGCTGAGAGCTGACGTCCCAAGTATCATATTATGGCTAGTGTTAACTAACTTTCAAGGACAGAACATTCGTTTTTAACAAAGAATAATTTTTTAACTCTTAATTTTATCTTGGATAAGCAATAACTGATATTTATAGTTGGGTGTGATAATATGCATGACTTTGACTCAGTAGAACCACGTTCTATCCTCACCAGCTACACTGACAAGACATAAATAGTTACATTATACATTATATAGTTTAAATTCGCTTTAGTGAGGAGCAAATTGATAAAATGTCAGATTTATCTTGTATAGTTGGACACTGACGATGAGGTCGGGACTCAAATATCGGCTGGTTGTACTGTGGGGGTGTTTTTGGCTAAATGATTCCTTAATTCCTCTCCAAAGAAATGCGGATATGGATTAAATAGCCAAGCTATTATATTTGTTAGTTAGTAAGCCGCATCTAAACACCAGATTCTTTAAATAGAATAATTACACCCGGACACCCGGCTATAACCGTAAATAACAGATATAAATAGCTCGACTATATTTTATTCCGTCATGATATGGTAATTCGTACACCTGTAATTGCACTATTGACAACATAAAGCCCTTCAACGTTGATGGTGGCTGCGTTATTTCATATTTGATCACTCGTTTGTAACTGACGATTTTTGCACGTCCATCACAGATTCTGCCTTAAAATATGAGTGAAGTATTACCTTGAGCGCAGAACGATTCCTGGATAGCTCAGTGGGTAGATCATTGGCGTACTAAGCCAAAGGTCCCGGGTTTGACTTACGTGTCTAGCTGTCATTTATTGATTCAAAGAATACATTGCGAGTAAATTTCTTTTAAATTCTAACTTTTCCATTAGGGTAGTTAAAATGCGTGAAACACGAATGGGTTTCAAATGGGCTTTAAATAAATTATTTAAATATTTATAAACTAACTTAACTTCAAGACGACTTAACGATCGACTTTCAAGGCGTGGTGTACTAGGCCTACTATTGTTTCTTAACACTTGCCTATACATATCTTATATGAACTGCTGCTCCAAGACGGTTGTCCAGAATACTGCAGCTGCACAACTTGTTGAATGGACCCACATGCTGTATAGTTTTAGACCAACAGCTCGGGGGGGGACACAACACTATTGTCAACCAATCAGATCCCTACAATCTCTTCTTCAAACTAAAACATTTCATTCACTTTATTTTTAAGAATACATTGTTGATCACTTGATGCCTGATTACAATAGTCCATTTAATGTTATTAATTAATATTAGAGTTGATATGATATGAAAGGTACTTATCATTCTACTAACCGAGTGACCAATCTTTGGTAGATCCATTCCTGGTTCCGTCGCGCTCATTGATGCAACGCATAATTTTCATCATTAGTGCGTTATTCCAGAAAAGTAAGATAATCGAACTGGTAAAACTCGACCCGCGACAGTGTTTGGTCCTTTGATTACCCACCCTATTGCTCCCTTTGATGCGAAGGCGAAATACCGACTGGAGCGGGACGAAGCGATCTGTAGAGGACTTCAACGTCTCGCGAACACCGGCCTCTTCTTACACCTTATTTTGTAGCTCCAGCAAACTTTTATTGCAAGTACACGCAGCCTAATCTGCCACTATCTTAATTATTTACTGTCGACGATAATTCTGAAAGTTGGCCTAGAAAAAAATTTCAAACAATTTGTTGTTCGGAAAAGATTGTCTACAAGTTTCGTTGTCCACGTTACCTGATTCACTTTCCGGTTAATGAAACATTAGTAACATTATGTTCTGAAAATTGAAAAATGACACCTGGACACGGGAATTGAACCCGGGACCTTCGGCTTAGTACGCCAATGCTCTTACCACTGAGCTATCCAGGATTCGTCCCGTGCCCATGGTCATTCTTCACTCATAGTTTAAGNCCTGGATAGCTCAGTGGTAAGAGCATTGGCGTACTAAGCCGAAGGTCCCGGGTTCGATTCCCGTGTCCAGGTTTCAATTTTCAGAACATGATATCTAAATGGTGTTATCCTCACTAAAATGCATAAATGATAGCTTCGGCTATTTGATTCATTAGTAACATTGTTTGTTTGATTTTAAATAATTCTACGAGTTTCTAAACGCTGGGCGTTAGCAAATGATCAAACTCACGGGTAAAATAACTCCCTTATTTTTAAAGCCCATTATTGTTTTAGAGATAGAATTTTACTTTTCTATAAATGCCAACTATAGTCTAACTCGATCTTCATGAGAATCGACATTTAGAAAATACAAACACATGTTTTTCGGTCAGCAACGATAACATATTATAAGTGCTATTTTATAGCTATTTAAAATATAAAAAGTGAGGAGGATCACATGACTTTACGTATGAATACGTGAATATATAGATCAAATAACGCTTTATATTATTATTATTATTATTATTAGCACCACGTCTTACTACCCGTTCGGGTTATACGCACTTACGATAATGTGTACTGTTAGGATGATTGTGAGATGAAATGGAGGACCTACAGTTTAACGTGGAATCCGAACCACGGTAAAGGCCTGTCATTCCACCCATTCACAAGTTGTGATTAATTCACGTCTTTTCAGAGGTGAAGAAAGAGCTTATTAAAAGACAATGGTGGTAAACTAATTTGTGTAGTAATATACCAGTGTGTGGTGAGGTTAGCTTATTAAAATAATTGTGACTTTAAGAATTGAAAGTACACTCTCATCATTTTACCAGAATACATTCTGATGATTATGATTGACTTCGGAATTTAATGGGACCACAAATAGCAAAATTAAATCCGATTTAAAGAGAAACCATATCCGCACAGAAATATATTTCATAATGTTGTGTGTGCCGAAAAATCAGATGCTATTTTGTTCCACGCATCATTCTTCAACAATAGTATTTCCCAAATAACGCACAAAACTCGTCGTGGATTGCCAAAAAAAGCGACATTGGGTGGATTGTGGAAATGTTACGCGCTTTTGTTGCAGGCTTGCTGAAATGTTGCAGCATATTGCTCACTTCGACTATCGGTTTGCCATTCCGTGTGTGTGTCGGTGTGTACATGCCTTTAAAATAACTTAAGAAAATATGTTCGGAGTAATTAAGTAAAAACGCACATACACATGTATATATAAAACAATTACATGCGATTCCGCTATCGTATCAGTCATATTCATCATATTCGCTATCGTTTTATAGCGCGAGTAAAGCTTAGAATTCAGAATATGTGGGGCGATCGGTGGGAGACCACATGTCAGCATATTATGTCAAAATGGTGCAATGATGTGTGTGATGCAAAACTAGCTGGGGGCTCCCGTAAATGTATTTGTATTTCTGCTCGGGCACGCCTACACGAAATATCGACTTTATTTGATGCGCAAGGTTCCGTTTTCACATTTTATGTTTGCCAAACAAACTTTAGAACTCGTATTTATTATTTGCCGTTTCAGTTATTTGGCATGGGGGAGTTAGAATTTTAGTCATACTCCAAACTTAAACTCAGACATCTTTTCTTTGTACAAGCGGTTTTTTAACTTCCGGTTAAATATAAAGATGGCGGTGTAGGTACGGACAAAATGTGTTCTCACTTGTACCGCAGATGAGATTCTTGATTGGTTAGAACAAGAATAAGTGATTTAAAAACTGGACTGGACACATGGTGGCATCGGAAGTGAACCGGGGGGTGTTCCTGGATGTTTGAAGCAAATATCTTCAGGGCCATTGAAGAAGAAAAAAAGTTACACACTTTAATGTTTTTGAGACCACATTCATATTCAAACTATTCTAATGTTGTGCTTAAAATACTGAGTAACCATCTGTGGATTACGTAGATAGTGTTGATAACATGTGAATGTGTTTTGTTTCAGACACAGACACTATGAGGATGAGAACGAGTGGGCGTGTGGTAACTGGTTCGAGTACATGCTGGTGGTAGTGTTGGCAAGCCTGCTACTCCTTGGATCCCTCACTCTCACCCTCTTTTGGGTCCTCTACTACAGGAAGGGCTTCGCATGGACAGAGAATCCCGCCCAGCAGTTCAACCTGCACCCGGTGCTGATGGTGGCTGGATTCATCACGTTCAGTGGATTCTGTAAGTTGTCAACATACTATTGTTGTGCTTGCTTGACTAGAACATTCTACAAACATTGTGCTCATTAGACAAACAATGTTTTGGTGCTAACACAACAATTCTGCCAACAGACTCATTCTACCAGCATTGTTGAAGATGGAAATTCAAACACATTTTGAGACAGCCCTGCCTAAATTCCATGCTGGGCATAAAATTGTATACTAGTTGTGCTTGATTTCAAACAATTATTTAGTCACCTTTAGTTTCTTGTTTAGTTTTAGGCGTTTGGAATTAAGTATTTACACATCTAGTAAGTATGTAACTCTTGTACTCTTTTAGTAATTTTAGAATATGCATGTCAAACAACTTAAACCTAATATAACATTTAAGTTGTTACAATTTATGAATATTTCAAGATTGTTCCCAATGGATGTGGCAATTTCCCCTATCATAATGTTTTATATTATTGGAATCTGCTAAAATTATTTCATTGCGCTTATAAGGTACTTGCAGTGCCCCTTATTTGGTTCCCAATCCATACAAGCCAGATTAACTAACTTTTAAAACCATGAGCAAAATATGTATTGGAGAAAGCCATACTCTATAAACCTCTGAAACTGTAAATAACACATTTTGATCCAAACTGATGAGGGATAATTTTGGACTGATAAAGCTAATATTTTGTTCAGCTTGCATTTCCAATACTGTGTTGGTATTTTCTCTTTAATCGCTGATTAAGTCATATAGGTTGCAACATATGAATACATACGAATTTATATTTAGTTTCGACTCTGCGTTTAGACCGCGTGTAAGTTTATACTGTACGTTCTACATAAGTGTAGGCACACATATAGCACATAAAAGGATACTGGCCAAATGCGTTTCCACCTCATCAGCTGATATGAGTGGGTCCATGCCACCTAATATATCTACCAACTCTTCCTATCTTGATATTAACTTTAAATTTACATTTTATAAGGAAGATTCTGCCAAGCCGCTTATTCGTTTGCATTCAAATGGCTTCATAAATTAATCATTTCATTTAATATATGATTTTATTGCTTTGTATGGACCTCAAATCATCTGACTACTTCTTGGTGTCTTAATCCATCGCCTGATGTTGGGAGGCTCTATGGACTGTGATGTGTCTATAATCGATTCCAAGGATTTCCCAATGGCTTTGGTATGCTTGCTAGAGCTAAGCCGTACAGAGTGTTCCCATATTGGTTAACGCCACAAAACGGACGTATAGACAGCACACTTGTGTAAATAGCTGAATCCCTTGGCGATCATTCGTGCTGAAAGGAAGAAAAGTTTTAAGTCTCTGTCAGTGACACACTAAGTGGTTGGTTGAGCATATCTGGTCTCGGCATGGTCCAGACACCTCCATGAGCTCCCAACTGGACAACTTAGTTTAGCTCCTGGTCAGGCTTTGCCAGGCAATATCTAAGGCTAAGTCTGATACTTTCTCCTCAATGCCTGCCGTTACATATGAAGGCGCCAACTTCCTCCGCATCAATAGACCGGGTGAGGTGGGGGAGTTGTTATCCCCAACTGCGTCTTTGGGTGTAGCGGGTTGCATCATTCGAAGTGCAGTCTCCTGGTGACGTTTGTGGCTAGGCACCGGTCCCGTGAGTGGGCTTTGTCGGAGCGGTGGGTGCATCCCATCCCGTGAGGTCAGCGTTGGAAGGGACGATCAGGTTGGAGGGTGAAAGGACAGAACCCCGGCAACACGGAGTCGCGGTGGGAGGTGTGGATAAAGTCCCGGCAACGCGAGTCGTGGTGGGAGGCAAAGGAACTGTCCCGGCAACATGAGTCGCGGTGGGAGGTAGAGTAACAGTCCCGGCAACGTGAGTCGCGATAGGAGGTATGAGATAGTTGTGGAAGGATAGGGATTGACGATGAAAATGCTCTTTCCAAAATAATGACAATTTATTAATGCTCTTTGCAATGTGGTTCCCCAGGGTTGGGTCACCACTAAAAACAGCTCACCGTTTGGCTGTTGCCCGACTCAGAATATCTACCTTGACAGTTACGCCAAGCTAGGGCATCTGCGAAAGGGCTGATTTAATATTTGAGTACCGAGTCACTGTCGTGACTCTTAACCTCGCGAATGAAATTAGATACCTATGAAATGAGACAGATGAAATGAGGCTGTAAG